>PVHX01005972.1:27297-45390 GCA_004024805.1 Geosciurus inauris
TGGTACCAGGGATTGAACTCAGGGGCACTCGACCCCTGAGCCACATCCCCAGCCCTATTTTGTGTTTTATGTAGAGACAGGGTCTCACTGAGTTGCTTAGTGCCTCGCCATTGCTGAGGCTGGCTTTGAACTCGCGATTCTCCTGTCTCAGCCTCCCTAAGTGCTGGGATTACAAGCGTGAGCCACCGCGCCCGGCTTGCTTTTATCTTATTATTATTTTTTTTGAACTGAGAATTGAACCCAGGAGCCCCTAACCATTGAGCCACATCCGCAGCCTTTTTTAAATATATTTTTTAGAGACATGGTCTTGCTGAGTTAAAGCTTAGTGTGTTAATTGCTGAGGCTGGCTTTGAACTCTTGATCCCCTGAGTTGCTGGGATTATAGGCATGTGCCACTGCAACCTGCTCTTAGTTTTATCTCTTGAATAAATACCCAGGAATAGGATTGCTGCATCATATAGTAAATCTATTTTTAATTTTTGAGGAACTATTACCCTGCTTTCCATAGTAGCTGCAGAATTATATATTAACACTAACAGTGTACAAGTGTTTAAGTTTCTTCATATCCTGTCCAACACTTGTTATTTTCTGTTCTTTTTTGTTGACAGTGGCTATCCTAACAGGTGAAGTGACATTTTCATTACAGTTTTGGTTTGCATTTCTTTGATGATTAGTGACTCTGAGGATCTCTGTTTGTGCTTGTTGGTCATTTATATAACTTTGGAGAAATGTTTATTCAAGTCCTTTGTCCATTTTTGTTCAGTTTTGCGGTGTGGGGGATTGAACCCAGGGCCTCGCATGTGCTAGGTAAGTGCTCTTCCACCGTGCTACATCCCTAGCCCTCTTTTTCTTTTTTGTTATTTTGAAACAGGGTCTCCCTGCATTGCCCAGGCTGGTCTCTAACTTGTGGTCCTCTTGCCTCAGCCTCCAGAGTACCTGGGATTAATAGGTGTGTGCCACCAGCCAGGCTTTTTGCCCATTTTCAAATTGGATTGTTCTTGTTGTCAAAGTGGTAGGAGTTCTTTGTAAACTCTGGATGTTATTCCCTTAGCAGATATATGTAAATTCTTTGTTCTGTGGGTTGCCTTTTCACTCTTGAGTATTTGCTTTGCGTGGTAGTTTTTAAGTTTGATGTAGTGCCATTTGTCTTATTTGCTTTTGTTGCTTGTGTTTTTAGAGTCGTATCCAAGAAATTATCACCAAATCCAATATCATACAGCTTTTCCTTGTTTTCTTCAAGATGTTGGATTTAGCTTATTAATCCACTTTGAGTTGATTTTTGTACGTGGTGTAAGGTAAGGGTTCATCTTCTTTCAAGTACAGGTAGCCAGTTTTTTCATTACCAGTTGGTAGAGACTGCTTTTCCCCTTAGTGTGGCCTTGCCATCCTTATCAAAGATCGCTGGACCCTCTGTCTCTGGACTTATTTCTGGGCTCTTTTCTGTTCCATTGGTCTGTATGTCTGTCTTTATGTCACAGCGGATTTGCAGGATAACATTATTTCTGTAGATGAGAAAACTGAAGTTCAACTAGAAGGTAAAAGGCCAGAATTTGACTGTAAGCTTTCTTTTTTTTTTTGATACTGGGGACTGAACTCAGCAGTATTCAACCACTGAGCCACATCCCCAGCCCTATTTTGTGTTTTATGTAGACAGGGTCTCACTGAGTTGCTTAACACCTCGTCGTTGCTGAGGCTGGCTTTGAACTTGCGATTCTCCTGTCTCAGCCTCCCTAAGTGCTGGGAGTACAGGCTTGCGCCACCGCGCCGGGCTTGACTGTAGGCTTTCAGTTTGTCCACAATGTCAAGCTAGTTGTTACTTTTCAGAAATCAAAGGTTATCAATATTTATCCAATGAGATATATACTTTTATAAATGTGTGTATATGTGTAAATATGTAAGTTTCCTGTCATTCCTGTTAAATTGTAAATTCATTGAAAGTTGGAATGAAGTCATTTTGTGTGTTTCCTAGCACTGTCACCTGAGGGCTAACTCAGGGTTGGTATACATCTGTGTGATGACCTCTACATTATCTAACATTCACAATGATTTATAATTTATAGAAATACAAATGATTTATCTTATATTTACACAGCATTTACTATGAGCCAGGCACTCTTCTAGGCACTCATTTAATTCTTATTGCAACATCTTGAGGTAGATGTGTTTACTTTAGTTAGCCTCCTAATTTCACTTGCATGTTTATTCATTTGCATAAAGGATTGTGTTCCCTACACTGTTTTTGCTGTCTTTCCTGGGCTCTGCAGCTCTACTGTTATCCTGGTCCTCAGTCTTTAGGGACAGAATAGAATTTCTTTCCTCATCCTCCTGAGAGGTGGAAGATGTTCAATCATTCTAGCAAAGACAGTCTCAACTACAATTTTTTCCCTTTAAGTGAGTTTAAAAATTTACTATTATTTTTGAATGGGTAATACATGTACATCTTACAAAATTCACGTGAACAAAAAGATATTGTTATGATTTGGATATGGTTTAAGTGTGTTTCCCAAGGGTTCATATGTTGGAGCAATATTAAGGAGTGATGGGACCTTTAAGAGATGGGTGTGGTGAGAGGTCCATAAGTCATGTGGGTGCTGCCCTCAGAGGGATTAGGGTAGTTCTTAGTGTGTATCCCCTTAGTTCTTACCAAAGCAAGTTATAAATTCCTAAGCCTGGTCCCCGAATTGTTCTGTGGCTTCTTGTCTGGCTTGTGATCTGTCTCTTGTATAGGCTCCTGTGATTCTCTCCCCCATGGAGACCTCACTAGAGCTGGAGGTGATGCTGTTGCTATGCCCTTGAACTTCTAGAACTGTGAGCTGTATAAACCTTTTTTTCTTTATAAAGCTACCCAGCCTTGGGTATTTCATTATCGTAACAATGGACTAATACAAATACTCAGTAAAAGTTAATCTACATCCCTTTCCCTTTAGTGCCCCATTTGTCTTCCCAGAGGCAGTCATCTATACCTGTTTCTTGTATATTCTTTCAGAGATATTTTCTCCATATACAAACCTACAGATGCATATGGATATTTCTGCATATATCTTAGCTTTTCGTTTTTTGATACAGTTGTAATTCTACTTCACACCTTGACATTTTGTTCCTCTAAGTATATCTTAGAAATTAGTTGCATTGTCTGTAGATCTGCCTCTTTTTTTTTTTAATATTTTTTTAGTTGTTGATGGATCTTTATTTTATTCATTTATTATTTATATGTGGTGCTGAGGATCGAATCCAGTGCCCCACGCATGCTAGGCAAGCGCTCTACCACTGAGCTACAGCCCCAGCCCTGTAGATCTGCCTCTTAATATTCTTTCTTTGATAGTGTACTGACCTTTTTAGAGAACCATTTTCTCATTTATTAACATTTAAATGCCTTCCAGTTTTTACTTTTCTCTTACAAATAACGTTGAGCTGATACTAATATACATGAGTGTCTTCAATGTAAATAAATTCCTAGAAGTGAAAAGACTGAGCCAGAAGATGCATATGTTTTAAATTTTGGTATGCTGCTTCAAAGTGCTTTCCTATTGATAATCATATGAATTAGTGCCTATTTCCAACACCTTTGGCAAGCATTGTGTTTTGAAATATTTGATATTTATTACTAATAAAAGAAATACAAATTAATACTACTGAAATAACATTTTCATTTGTTATGAGAATTGAGTGGGGTTGAACGTTTTTTCACTTGTTAGAAAACCATTTTATTTTTCCTTTTGTGTGAACCAGGTTTCATATTCTTTCTTCTTTATTTTTGTTATTGGAAAATTGCCATTTTCTTACTGATTCATAAATGGTATTTATAAGGCAAATTACAAAGTAGAGCAAGAATGGATTTTTTTACCAGATGGTGCTGGGATGATAGGCTTTCTATGTCAAAAATAAAATTCACACAAAAATCCGTAGATTGGTTAATGTGGGAAACAAATATGGAAAAACAGTTTAAGGTATTATAAAATTTGTAGGTGAGTGGATATTTTTATGGTATAGAGTAGGTACTAGAAAGTCCAAACTGTTTAGGAAAAGATTGATAAATTTGTCTGTAATAAAGTTACAATTCTGACATAACTAAAGGTATAGGTATCATAATTCAGACTAAAAATGTTTCCCAAAGACCATGCTAAAAGACCATGGCTAAAATGGCCAGCCTGTGGTGCTATTAGGAGGCAGTGCAGCCTTTTGTAGGTAGGGCCTGGTTGAAAGAAGTAGATCCCTGGGTATATTTTGTCCCTTGCTCCTTCCTCTCTCTTTCTCTTCCATTCTAGCCACCATGAAGCGAGCAGCCGTGTTTCATTATGTGCTTCCCTCCATGATGTTCAGCTTCACGTATGCCCAAAGCAAGCAGGCCAAGTGACCATGGACTGAAAACCAGAAAATGTGCCAGAATTCATCTTTTCTCCTATTAAGTTATTTTTCTCAGGTATTTTGTCACAATGACAGAAAGCTGAATACATAGAAAATTGGTAGCAGGAGTGGGGTTATTGCTGTGACTATACCTGATTGGGTGGTTCAGAAGCCTTTGGAATTGTTTTGTGGGAGCAATTTGGAAAAATTTGGAGGTACAGGCCAGAGAAGCCCTACAATGTAAATAGAGCTTGATGTACAATTCTGGTGGGAGCTCAGAACACCAGAATGCTGATAGGAATGTAGACAATAAAGGTAGTGTGTATGTAGTTTCAGATGAAAATGAAGACTATTGAGAACGGAGGTAGAGACCACATTTTGTCCATGCCCTGAGACTTTGTGGGAGGCTAAGTTTAAAGGTGATGGACTAATTAGTCTGGTGGAAGAAATTTCAAGGCAGCACAGCTTTCAGGCTGTGGCTTTGGTATTGCTGACTGCCTGATAGTCAGTAATAAGATCTTATGCCGGGCGCAGTGGCGCAGGCCTGTAATCCCAGCACTTAGGGAGGCTGAAACAGGAAAATCACGAGTTCAAAGCCAGCCTCAGCAATGGCAAGGCACTAAGCAACTCAGTGAGACCCTGTCTTTACATAAAACACAAAATAGGGCTGGGGATGTGGGTCAGTGATTGAGTGCCCCTGAGTTCAATCTCCAGTACCAAAAAAAAAAAAGCAATAAGATCTTTGATTACTGTAGATATAAGAGTAAATGATAATACCACTAAGGAGAACCATTGGCATAATGTATATCAGTTTAAACAATTGCATTACTGTATAGTCAGGATTCCACTTTTAAATTCTAGAGAAACTCTTGCATGTTTGTGCAAGTAAGTTAATTGTAGCATAATTGGCAAAAGCAGAAAATTGGTAGCAATCCAAATGGCCATCAGTAAGGGATTATCTTAACCAATTTTTATGGTTTAGTTATATAATTCAATGCTACTCTTTTAGTCAGATTTTTTTTTTCTGCTGTGAATAAAAGTCCCGACCAGGCTGGGATTGTGACTCAGTGGTAGAGCACTTGCCTCACATGTGGGAGGCACTGGGTTCGATCCTCAGCACCACATATAAATAAATGAATAAATAAAGGTCAATCGACAACTAAGAAAAAGACCCGACCAGAACAATTGTAGAGGAGGAAAAGTATTTGAGGGCTCATGGATTTAGAGGTCTCAACCCATAGAGAGCAGGCTTCATTCTGCTGGGCTTGAGGTTAGGCAGAACATCATGGCAGAAGTGTGTAGCCGAGAGAAGCAGCTCACATGATGATCAGAAACGGGGTGGGGGGAGAGAGAGACACAGAGAGAGAGAGAGAGAGAGAGAGAGACAGACAGACAGACACACACACACACACACACACACACACACACACACACTCCACTCTCCAGATACAAAACATACACTCCAAAGGCACGCCCCTAGTGACCCATTTCCTCTAGCCACACCCTGCCCACCTTTAGCTACCACCCAATTAATCCCATCAAGGGGTCAATTCACCGATTGGGTTAAGAGTGTCATAACTCAATCATTTCTCTGAACTTTCTTTTCTTTTTTGGTACTAAGGGATTGAACTCAGGAGCACTCGACCACTGAGCCACATCCCCAGCCCTATTTTGTGTTTTATGTAGAGACAGGGTTTCACTGAGTTCCTTAGCACCTCGCCATTGCTGAGGCTGGCTTTCCTGTCTCAGCCTCCCAAAGTGCTGGGATTACATGTGGGGCCACTGTACCTGGCTCTCTGAACTTTCTTGGATTTTCTCACATGTGAGCTTTTGGGGGACACCTTACATCTAAACCATAACAGCTATACAGCCGTTAAAGTGAATAGACTAGAATATTCTTATATATTTCAACATAAATAAATTTTGATGATGTTGGTGAGACAAAGTTTCAGAAGTATGTATACATAGGTTATCTTATTCATGTAATTTTTTTTTTAAATTCCCCATAATGCTAAGGTATATAGCGTTTGTAGGTGCATACACATTGATCAAGATTTTAAAACAGGAAGGATTTGCTTTAGCATCAGATAGTAATCATCCCTGTGGAAGGAAGGGCATAAGGAGGTCTATCCTAAATGATATCTGTTCTTTATATTTTTAAATCTGAAGGCAAATATGGCAAAGTATCATTCCCTAAATCTTGTTATTAGAGAGTAGATGTACATTTATATCTGTATCTTGATATAGTGTATACATTTTGAATATTTCTATGTGCATTCTCACTATGTAGAGATAGTTTGTGCTTTAAACTATTAATATGAGGACCTTAACTAACAGATATCCTAATTTTGAATTTGAGTATAAAGTTCACAGTCATTTAAAAATATATATTGCTGTTCTATTTGCTATATTTTATTTATGATTTTTACATTAATATTTGTGAGGTTACCTAGTCTCCCCATTTCTTGTGATGCTCTATTAGAGTTTGGTTTATAACATTGGTGATTTTCTGCATAGAATTTGGAGCTTTCCATCTTCACCATATTCTAGAACAGTTCAGTTATCATTGGAATTGTATATTCTTTGTAGTTTGATAGAGTTCACATTTATAGCTTATTTGATCTTGTACTGTTTTTGGGTGGGTGGGAGAGATTGTTCTTGGATAACTATTCTTTTCCTTTTTACTATGTCTGGTTGTTTTCCTATTCTCACTTATTACTTAGTGTCTTTTTTTTTTTTTCCTGCTTAGTTTAGGTAACCTAATTGCTCATTATTTGAGTATTTTTTCTTTAAAGTAACCACCAGCTCTTGGATTCACTGGTGGAAACTACTGTTTTTCTGAGTGTTTTTTGTATATTGTCTTTATTCCTTCTGCTTTGTTTCTCACTTTTAAAAAACTTAAATAACCAAATTTGAGATTTACTTATTTTTATTATTACTTGTTAATATTATCATTTAAAGCTATAAATACCTTTTGATTACTGATGACTTCTCTAGTTATATCAGTTTCTGATATGGTGTGATTCCTTGGGATCACAGGATGCACCACCGTGCCCAGCAGTTGCATCTTTTCCATGTGGCATATCTGGAGGCCTGTCATGTCCATCTGCTCTCCTTCATGATGCTACTTTTCTCAATTTTTTTATTCGTTCTTTTTAGTTATACATGATGGTAGAATGTATTTTGACATAGCATACATACATGGAGTACAGCATCCCATATTTGTGGTTGTACATGACGTGATGCTACTTTTTGATTGCTTGTTTAGTGAAGGTGTTGTCTTGCTTCTCTACTTGTGCAGTTACTGTTTTTTAACCTTGCAATTAACAGACAATTTATGGGAGGACACTTTTTTGTGTGTGTGGTACTAGGGATTGAACTTAGGAGCACTCGACCACTGAGCCACATCCCCAGCCCTATTTTATGTTTTATGTAGAGATAGGGTCTCACTGAGTTGCTTAGCACCTCGCTGTTGCGGAGGCTGGCTTTGAACTCACAATTCTCCCGACTCAGCCTCCCGAAGTGCTGGGGTTACAGGCGTGCGCCACCACACCTGGCTGGGAAGACACTTTGAGAGCGTATAAAAATCCAGTGCTTGGCATGTGAGAAGCTGTATTTACTGAATGTATTGGTGAATTAATGAGTAAAAATGTACTTCTGTTGTTGTCCTCCAACTATTTTCAGGATATTTCCATCTTGACTTCCATAGGTCACCTCCAAAATAGCATGTTCCAAAACAGTCTCATGCAATAGACATAGTGGACCTGAACAAAATACAGCATTCTTAGAAGAACATGGCAAAATATGGATTAGCTAGGTACATTAGTAATTGAGTGATCCGTTCTCTTAGTACAGGATTTCCTAATGGAAGTGCAAGTAAAAAAGACAATAGTTGAATTATGATTTGGACTCATTTGTACTCATAAAGAATATGACCTGATTTTTGAGAATGCTAAGGTAAACTTATATGATCAGAAGAATAAATTCTGCTTTTTCCTGTGACATTCTACCTGGACTATTCCATTTGTTTTAGGGATATCAGTTACCTAAAACTCATTCAGCATTAAGGGCTTTAGAGGATGGTGATGAGACTGGTAATTTTGTCACAGGAAGAATGGTTGATGAAAAGATGAATGCTCAGCCTGATGAAGGTGTGTGGTGGGGTGTTTCTTGTAACTGGACTATCATGTATTTTCTTGTCCAGGACTCTTTGAGAGTGGAAATGGACACTTTAAATAATATAAAACTAGGATTGTTCTGAAAGATGGAAACTTATCATTAGCTACTTAAGGGAGTCTTCAGATATGGAGGTCTGTCTGTGAATGAAAGCTTAGACTTTATATGTGAGAGAGATAGGACCAGAGAACACAAATAAGACATGCATCTTTTTCTTTGTACTGAACTGCAGTCTAATACTTTCAGTTGTTGAAGAATGGATTGGGTTGCCTTACAAGGTGGTATGTTTCTCATCACTACTGATGCCAAGAATTTGTATATCCACCCTTTGTAAGGCTTGATAATGTACAGGTTAGATGAATCGATTTGCACCCATCTGTGAATGTTTGTGTACTTACAAGTCTTTCCAAGTACTACGCATATATCCATTTTCTCATTAAGTTTAGCGAAACCATTTGTATACATCTGGCCCTTTATGAGAGAGTTGGAATTCATGTCTTTGACGGCTTTTTAATGAAAGGTGTATCCCTGCAGTCGTTTGATCTCTTGCCCCAGCTACAGAATACGTCTGTTTTGTTTTTATGCATAGCCTTCTTGTTCAGCAGAATGCAGGGCTGTCCTGTTGGTTTTGTTTTGCCCCTGGACTTTTTCTCCTCTTTCAGTACCTGTTTTTATCTTATCTGGAGACTTCAGGTACATGCTGTTGCACTTTCTAGTAATATTACTTTGTTTAATATAACACTTTTCTCTGTTCTTAATATCCTTTTATTTTTATTTCAGTATGTCTTTATGCTAAAAAGAAGGTGTTTTGTTTTTCGTGGCAGAACATTCTCTTGAAGGGATGTGAACTTTGGGTTTGTTCAATTCTTATTATAGTTGCTGTGGTCATTCCTTGCCTTCCACAGGACACTGGTTATATATTTGATTTTTTGGTACCTTGTTTAGTCCTTTATAGGACTAAACTATTCCCATTTTATGAATAGTTTTAAACAGGTTAAATAAGCAGTCTGAGATGATCCAGCCAGTAGGTGTCTAAGCTGGATCCAAGCCCAAAAGTGTCTCCTTTGTCCATGTATTTATTCATTCAACCAGTATCTGAAGGCCTGCATTGTGCCAGGTCCTCTCTGTTTCTCCAGATTCATAACAAGTCACCTTCTCTTTTCCTTGCAAATACACGTTCTAGTCATATTGGACATTTTTCTGTACCTCCTTGATGCCAAATAAGATAGTCCCAGCCACCATCCTCATGGAGTTTGGAGTCTAGCTCAGTAGGCACACATGGAACAGTAATTTTGTTTTTTTGTTTTTGTTTTTTAAATATTTTTTTAGTTGTAGTTGGACACAATATCTTTATTTATTTGTATGTGGTGCTGAGGATCGAACCCGGTGCCTCACGCATGCGAGGCAAGCACTCTACCACTGAGCTACAATCCCAGCCCAGTAATTTTGTTTTTAGTGTCACAGATCTGAAGAGAAGCACAGGGTGTAATGGCAGTGTATTGGGGGCCCTTCACTTGCTCTGGGAGGAAGGGAGGCTTTCTTGGGAAGCTGAGGAAGTACCATTTAAGTGAAAACCTGAGGATGTTAGGAGTTAGCTAGAAAAGGGCTGAGGGGAGACCATTTTGGAGAATAGGAAAGAAGTGCTTGTGCAAAGTCTCTGAGCAGGGAGAAGCATGATGCTATGGAAGTTCAGAAAGAATCTCATGCATGCGTGTGTGTGTGTGTGTGTGTGTGTGTGTGTGTGTATGTTTGTGTTTTTAGGTGGCTCAATACAAGATTGAAGAGTTAGGTGAGGGTTAAATCAAGGACATGCTTGTTTATTCTTAGGGCAAAATATATCCTTCCATTCTTTGGATTTTATTTATTATTTGAATAGGTAAAATAATCACATAATTTGATATATAAAAGGTACTAGAGCTGGGTGTGGCAGCATACACCTGTAATTCCAGTGGCTCAGAAGGCAAGAGGATCACAAGTTCAAAGCCAGCCTCAGCAACTTAGCGAAGCCCTAAGCAAATCAGCTCTAAATAAAATCCAAAGAAGGGATGGGGATGTGACTCAGTCTTACGCACCCCCAGCTCAATACCTGGTACAAAAAAAGGAAGGTGCTAAAGGGTATAGCAGTGTCGTCTTCATCTTCTTCCCACCGTTGTCTTCCCTTAACTCAGTTGTTTTTCCTATAGACAACAATTAGCTCCATTTCTTAGGCATCCTTTCATAGATGTTCTGTGCATGCATAGGCAGATCCATAGCTACATATTTTTTCTCACCTTTTAAAAACACAAATGAAAGCTGGGTGCGGTGGCGCACGCCTGTAATCCCAGCACTTTGGGAGGCTGAGACAGGAGAATCACGAGTTCAAAGCCAGCCTCAGCAACGGCAAGGCACTAAGCAACTCAGTGAGACCCTGTCTCTATATAAAACACAAAATAGGGCTGGGGATGTGGCTCAGTGGTCGAGTGCTCCTGAGTTCAATCCCCGGTACCCAAAACAAAACAATAACAATAACAAACCCACAAATAAAAATATTATACAGACTGTTCTACTTACTTTTTTCAGTTAACATGTTTTAGATATCATTCCATGAAAGTATGGAAAGAGCTATTTCACTCTTTCATTATGGCCATATAGATTATCTTGTAAGCATGTGTTTCAACCAGTTTAGGGGAAGTGGAAAATGAGCTGATGGGGAAAGGGCAGTAGTACAAGAGGGAGATCACTGGTAAGCCATTTTAGTAGTTCAGGTAGGAGGTAAGGTTGACTTGGAGTCAGATGGTGGCAATGGAAATGGAGAATAAGTGGTTACATGTAAAGTGAAGAGCAATAGGAACTATTGACTGATGAGATATTAGAGGTGAAACTGAGTTTCTGATTTGAGTATTTGAGAGGATGGTGATGTCATTTGGTAGTTGGGTAATATTAGAGGAAGGGCAAAATTAAGCTAAATTAAGATCACTTTAGTCAGTGACATGCCAAAATGTGAAAGTGGTGGAAGTGATCCAAAAATGATACCCTTTTTATCTTTGAGAACATGACATGCAGTTCTGTAGGGTTAAAGCCTTCTGAATGAATGTGTAGAGCTTATTAAAATTTGTTGATAACAAAACTTAGCACATTAGTGGTTTATTGAGGAATTTAGCTTGATATTCTGCAAAGATATTGGCTGCCACATAACTTCACAAAATTTCTTTATTGTAAACCTATAACAGATGGTTGGAGTTTTGCAGTTTTTTTCTAGTAATTAATTCACTTAATACATACTAATTGCTTACCTTATATAGGCAGTGTTAAGGAAGGATGTTTATGTTTTGTGTTGTCTTGAAGTAGTCTTTGTTTCCAGTCACTTCTCTTGCTTTCAAATTACTAATTTCAGCTACCTGACTGTTACTTTCTTCAGTTTAGCTCTCTTAGCTATTTTGTTAACTTAGTGTTGTGATACACATTTGCAACAATGGCAGTTTTTACCCCTACTTTTCTAGTAACAAAACTTTAGATATGTATGAATTATTGTTAAAATAATTCATGTACAGTCAGGCCTGGTGGCACATGCCTGTAATCCCAGTGGCTAGGGAGGCTGAGACAGGAGGATTGTGCATTCAAAGCCAGCCTCAGCAATGGCAAGGTGCTAAGCAACTCAGTGAGACCCTGTCTCTATGTAAAACACAAAATAGGCCTGGGGATGTGGCTCAGTGGTTGAGTATCCCTGAGTTCAATCCCTAGTACCAAAAATAAACAAACAAATAAATAAATTCATATACATGTTGATTGCTAAAACAGATTGTATATATGTGTATTATATATGTTCACACAAATATATATGTACACACATATCCATGTGTATGTATACATGCATATATATGGTATACATGTGTATGTGTGTGTGTGTGTATTTCTCCCAAACTTTTCTTATATAGCTATACTTTTCTGTTAATACTGATTTCTTTTTCTACAAAAGAGTAGAAATGGTGAGTGGAGGAGGACAGGTTGCCTATGAGGCATTCAGCCCCCAGTTCAAGTCTGGTCTGCCTAGTATTACGGCAGTTAGTTCTGACCCAAACCTAAACTTAAAAACAAAAACAAAAACAAAAAACCATATGCTTGCCCTTATTCCAGAAAGATGGAATTAGAAAACTGTTGGAATTTAAAAACGTTGCATAACTACAAGTGTAGAGAGGCTTGGATTCAATCCCCAAAAACAAAAGCAAAAAATCCTGACTTATTTCTCACAATTCAATAATAAAAAACAACAGTCCATAAAATATAGGCAAAAGATTTGGGCACATTCTCAACCAAATAAGATGTACTAATGGAAGATAAATGGATAAAAGATGCTCAGTATCTATCATTAGTCATTAGGGAACTGCAGCATAAAACTGTCAGATGCCAGTGTACATCTATTGGAAAGGCTGAATAGTAAATAAGCAAAAAATAATAATATCAAGTGCTCTTGAGGATAGGAAGCACCTGGAAATTTCCTATATTGTTGGTGGGAATGCAATATGATGTAGCCACTTTGATAAACAATTTAATATACCTTTACCATTCAACCCAACAATTCCACTTCTAGGTTTTCCTTAAGAGAAATGAAAACATGTCAATCAATTACTGAATGGATAAAGAAATTGACATTTCCATACCAAAACACTACCCAGTAGTAAAAAGGAACTAAGTATTGATACATGTAACATTACAACAATATGGATGAATCTTGATGAAAATATGGCAGTACTGTGGTCCTGTGGAGTACCCAGACCATTGTAATATCTAAAACTTTTGCAACCTCTAAGAATTAGTTTTCACCTCCTTGGAAGCAATATCACCCTGTCTTCCCATTAAGAATACGTAGGCAACTGGTTGCAGTGGTGCTTGCCTGTAATCCCAGTGGCTTGGGAGGCTGAGGCAGGAGGATCGCGAGTTCAAAGCCAGCCTCAGTAATGGCAAGGTGCTAAGCAACTCAGTGAGATCCTGACTCTAAATAAAATACCAAATAGCGCTGGGGATATGGCTCAGTGGTCAAGTGCCCCTGAGTTCAGTCAATCTCCAGTACCCCCTTCCCCCCAAAAATGTATGGGCAGCCGGGCTAGGTGGCGCATGCCTATATGCCCAGCAGGTCAGGAGGCTGAGGCAGGAGAATGGAGAGTTCAAAGCCAGCCTCAGCAACTTAGCGAGGGCCTAAGCAACTCAACGAAACTCTTTCTCTAAATAAAATATAAAAAGGGCTGGGGATGTTGCTCAGTGGTTAAGCACCCCTGGGATTCAATCCTTGGTACAAAAAGAAAAAGAATGCAGGGCAAAGTGAAGGAAGCTAAATTCAAGTGGCTATATACTGCATGATTCAATTTATAGGATTTTTTTTAAAGTGCTAGGTATTGAACCTAGGGCCTCATGCATGTTACACAGGTAATCTTCCACTTTAGTTACCTCCCTGGCCCATATGCATTCTTGTAAAGGAAAAACTGTAAGGTCAGAGAATAGATCTGTGGTTGCCACTGGGAGAGGGAGGGATTGACTACACAGGGGAATGACAGAACTTTTGAAGGTGATGAAAATGTTCTGTATCATGATTTTGGTGATGGATGCACAACAGTATGCATTTGTCAGAATTAGTAGAATTGTACTCTGCAGGGGTGAATTTTATGGTATTTAATTATACCCAAGTAAGCCTGACTTTCCCATACATAGTGTCTTACGTATGGATGGATGGTCATAGGAATTAAAAACCACAGTATGGACAGTAATCTTCACTCAAAATCTACTGATTTATATGTTGAAGGATTAGTGACTGTCATTTTGGAATTTCTAGTCATAAACTATTCTGTATGCTGAAAGATTTATATGTGAAGTTACAAAATCATAACATTTCCCCATGGTTTGGGGTTATATAGTGTGTGCAACCCAAAGAGTTATGAAAAAATAGTGGAAATGGAGGTTGTCTAGGGAGTCTGTCAAGGATTTTGCCTCCTGAGGGTAGAGGCTAATCTAGGTTAATCAAGAGAGGAAATCCTCACTTTTCCTCAGGAGTGAGTAAAACCAAGTTGAGATTTGATTTGCAAAAAGAGAAAGAAGAAAAGCTGCCTCTGTTTCTTGGTGAGAACTGACTTACTGTTTGCCCTTCTGACTCTTGGTCAAAGTTCCCCATCTCCTGTGGCATCTAACAGGGGACAAACCTTTTTATGCTACTTTTGCATTTTCGTAGTTAAAATTGGGACTTTTTTTCCTTACTGTAGGCTCTAACTGAAGTCTGATGGTACCATCTAGAATCATGAGGAGCCTGAGGAAGCAAGGGCAATGAAAATATAGGTTCTGTTTTTGGAATAGCTCTAACAAAGGTATTTCATTGTATAAGTGTTGCCAAGAAATGTGCTTTCCTCTTCTTTTAAAGTTTTTTTGTGTAATCAAGGTAAAGCACCTGAATTGTGAGCCAAAATGTCTCTTTTAATGCCCTGGCAACAAATTAGCTATTTTTTCTTTTGAAGGTCCTTACTGAATTGTCATATGTTTTGGGAAGGTTCCTAAATTAGTGGCAAATAGAAACTTTATCTTTTGGTAATCTTTATACTACAGTGGTAGTTACGGGCCTCGCAGTGAAGGCTGTTAACCCATGCAGCTATTCTAAGGACACCACCGTATAGGCTGTGCCTATCGTATCTCAGAGAAGAAGACATAATTGGCTTCATGGATCACAGATAACTTGTCAAAACCTGTTAGTGATATTATAGCATGTTTTCTGGTGTTAGGGAGCACTTTTTTAAAAAAACATAGTTGTGGCTGTGTTCAAATAAAACTTTATTTACACAAACAATGGATTTGACACATCATAGTATATAAAACAACTGTGCCAACACAACATGTTTTACAAAACTGCGCAGGTGATATTTGGCCTATGGGACCTGGTAGTGATTCTCAGACCTTTTAACCAAGGAGCATTTTTTTTAGGTCCACAGACAATACAAATGAAACTGAAGACATCGCATTTTAAATTGGCCTAATAATTTGTCATTGGCCCCTAACCTGTTACTGCCACTAGCCCTAGCCACCATTACCACAGGTGCTTCTGTAAGACTTAACTTGAGCTTTGCTAGCTTAAGGTAGTGAGTTACTCTTCTCTTCCCCCTTCCATACTATCCTCTGAAAGAAGGTCACTGTATACATCCCACACTAAAGGAACCAGGAGTTAGGCCCTGCTTCCTTGAGGGTGGAGTGTAGAAATAAAACAGTACTTTTACAAACTAGCAATGAACAGTTGGAAACCAAAATTATTATAATAGCTTAAAAAAATAACGTAGGTATAAACCCAACCAAACATGCATGCACAGAAGCCATATTCTGAAAATTCAGTCTCCCAAAATGCTGATGAAAGAAATCAAGAAATCAAGGAATACCTGAGTAAATGGTGAGATGTATTCTTGTGTAATACTGAACATAGTAAAGATGTTAGTTCTTCCCAAAGTGATTAAATTCTTCCAGTTAAAATCTCTGCAGGAGGGCTGGGAATGTAGTTCAGTGGTAGAGCTCTTTTTTTTTTTTTTTTTTGTATTAACGTTTGAACCCAGGGATGCTGTTACCACTGAGTTAAGTTATCAGCCCTTTTTATTTTGAGACAGCGTCTAAGTTGCTTGGGGCCTCACTAAGTTGCTGAGGCACACATCAAAATTGTTATCCTTATGTCTTAGCCTCCTGAGTTGCTGGGATGCTGGGATTGCTGGTGTGCACTGCTGTGCCTGGCAGCGGTAGAGCTCTTGCCTAGCTTGAATGAGGCCTCCTGGTTTTAGTCCCCATCACCACACATATACACATATGGCCAGGTTGGATATAGACAAGCAGATTCTAAAATTTATATGAAAATTTATAGGTGATATAATCACCTATAAATTACAATATGGTGATTTACAGGAGTATCACGAGTTCAAAGCCAGCCTCAGCAATGCAAGGTGCTAAGCAACTCAGTGAGATCCTGACTCTAAATAAAATACAAAATAGGGCTGGGGATATGGCTCAGTGGTAATGCCTGTAATCCCATCTACTCAGGGAACTAAGGAAGGTTTGTGAGTAGTGAGATGCTGTCCTTAAAAAAAAAAGTACAAATTGATAGACAGTTGAAACAATTGAACATCTAAATTCACATGTAAGCCTCTGTGTAACCTTCACACTTTGTACAGAAATTAAATCAAGATGAATCATAGATCTAAATGTAGTTATAAAAATTTTAGAGAAAGACATCCAGAAATCTTTGTGACTTTCTATTAGTGCTTAGTTACAACACCAAATGTATGAGTCATTTTTTTTAAAAAAAAAAAGGTAACTTAGACTTCATCAAAATACTTTTGTGAAAGATGCCTTTGAGAGAATGAGGCTGAAAATGTATTTTCTTATGTTTGTTTATAGGCCATTTGTCCCCCCCCCCTTTTTTTTTGCGATTCTAGGTGAATTTTTTGGTTGCTCATATTATTTGTTACTCTTTTATTGATTTTTTAGAAGTTCTTTATATGTTTTAGAAAAAAATTCTGAGTTCTGTGTACTATACTTACCTTCTCCCAGTTTGTGGCTGGCTGGCTTTCTTTCCTCTGTCTTTATGGAGGTTTTGATGAAGAGCAGTTCTTCAGTTAATAAAGTCAGATTTGTCCATTTTTTCATTTATAATTGAGAAAATGTAGTTTCTTCTTCAAGAATACTGCATCTTGCATACTGAGGTGATAAAGTATTCTAGTGTTATCTTTGTAGCACTTTAGAAATTTGTCTTTCACATTTGAGTCTTCAACTCATTAGGACATGGTTTTTGAGTATGGGATGGAGGATGTCACCACTTTCGTGTTTTTCCTCCGTGACCCACTTGTCACAACACTACATATTAAAATGTCTAACTTTTTCCACTGAGCTCAATGACAACTCTTCAACACCAATTTCTATATAACATATGTCCATCTTCGTGTGGGTTCATTTTTGTATTGCTGTTCAGTTCCTTTAATCTAGTCATTCAATTCTTTTTACTAATGTCATATTGCTTAAATATTACAATTTTGTAATAAATCTTAATATTTGGTAGAGAAAGTCTCCTAGACTATGTGAAGAAGATATCATTTATAAATAATGGTACTTTTGTACTTCTTTGCTTATCCTTAATCCTTTTATTTCTTTTTCCTGCCATACAGTACTGCTTGGACTTGGAATACAGTGTTGAATTGAAGTAGTAATAATGGACGTCTTTGTTTTGTTCTAAATCCCACAGGGAATGCTTTCAATGTAAATAGGTATTTCACAGACATCCTTTATCAGGTTAAGGAAGTTCCCCTTCTTTCCTGGCAGGGTAAGAGATTTTTTTTTTTTTTTAATAAAGTAAATCGTTGTTGAATTTTATGGTTTTCTGTTCCTGAGATAATCAAGTGATTATAGGTGTGTGAAAAGCACAAGTAGTATTAGATATATTAATTGATATTCCAGTATTCAGCTAGCCCTGCATTTATGGGATAAATCTAAATTGGTCATTAATTACTGTTATTATTAATTGTACTTGCTTGGTTTCAGTTGACCAATAGTTTATTACCAAATTAAAAATGCCATTGATATAAGTTGCAT
>PVHX01005972.1:45490-106034 GCA_004024805.1 Geosciurus inauris
TTTTTTTTTTTTGGTACCGAGGACTGAACTCAGAGGCACTTGACCACTGAGCCACATCCCCAGCCCTGTTTGGTGTTTTATTTAGAGACAGGGTCTCACTGAGTTGCATAGCACCTCACCATTGCTGAGGCTGGCTTTGAACTCACAATCCTCCTGCCTCAGCCTCCCGAGCCACTGGGATTACAAGCATGCGCCACCTAACTTTGCCCGACTCCTTCCTCATTCTTGTCAAGTTTTGGCATTAAGATTACTTATTATAAACTAAGACCAACTCGTTGAGCAAAAATAAACAAATGAACAACAAAAAGATTACTCACTTTAATAAAATGAGTTGGAGAGTGTGCCCACTTTTTCTGTATTCTGGAATCGTTATAATATTGGCTGTTTCTTGACTGAACAAGTATAAAATGATAGGGGTGTGACATTTTAACTACTAATAGTTTCTTTCATAATAAAGAAACTATTAAGGCTTTTATTTCTTGATGCTGATTTTTATTTTTTTGAGTTTTATTTTTTAGGAATTTGTTTATTTCATATATGTGTTGAAATTTGTTAGCATAAGGTGATTCATCATAAATTCATATATGTTTAAAGTGGTATCTGCAGATATATCTAGATGTGTCTCCTTATTTCCACTGTGTCTGAACTTTCATTCTTTTCTTTATACATTTTTGTTAGAGGCTTATCACATTTTATTCTTTCAAAGAAATGTTTTGTTACTGACATATTTCATCCTTTATATTGTTTGCTTTCTGTTTTGTTATTTTATATGCCTATTATGTCTCTACTTCTATTTGGGTTGATTTTTTTTAAAAATATTTATTTATTTTTTAGTTGTAGGTGGACAGAATATCTTTATTTTATTTTTACGTGGTGCTGAGGATCGAACTCAGGGCCTCACGCGTGCTAGGCGAGCACGCTACCACTGCGCCATAACCCCAGCCCCTGGGTTGATTTTATTGACATTTTTTAACATTTTAAAAGAAGTGTTTCATCCAGCCATAAAGAATAAAATTATGTCATTTGCAGGAAAATGGATGGAACTGAAGGACATCACGTTAAGTAAAAAATGTCAGGCACAGAAAGACAAGTATTGCATGTTTTCTCTCATATGTAGAAACAAACAAAGGAATGTTTAGCACAATGATCAGTGCTTTGGTCTGTTTTCTTTAAAAATGTCCTTCAACAGATGAATGGATAAAGAAAATGTGGTACATATACACAATGGAATATTACTCAAGCTTAAAGAATGAAATTATGGCATTTGCAGGTAGATAGATGGAGCTGGAGAATATCATGCTAAGTGAAATAAGCCAAACCCAAGAAAACAAAGGCCGAATATTTTCTCTGATAAGTGGATGCTAATCCATAAGGGGAGTGAGTAGGGGAAAAATGAAGGAACTTTGGATGGTGCAAAGGAGAGTGGGTGTGGGGATGGGAAAGACAGTAGAATGAGATGGACATTATTACCCTATATACGTGTATGATTACTTTACCTTACCCGTGTGACTGCACCATGTTCAGCCAGAGGAAGAAGTTGTGCTTCATTTGTGTTCAGTGTGTTAAAATGCATTCTACTTTCATGTGGAACTAATTAGAACAAATTTTTTAAAATTACACTTATTAGACAATAAGTCTAAAGTTGTTTTACTTTCTCTTGCTCACAACTATTTAGAACTATCATTCATAATTTCTAGACAATGATGTATTGTTGATTTTGATTGCTAATATAACTGAATTGGAGCTAAATTATGGTATTGTCTTTTGACTTTATCGAATTTTGCTTTATATCCTATTCATATTGCCATTTTAGTGACTATTCTGTGTGTGCTTGAAAATAATATGTGTTCTGCAGGTGATGGACGTATGTAAGAGGGATGGATAATTTAAAAAACAATCCATACCAGCTACATCAAAGAGAAACTGAAAACCATCACTAGAGTTAAAAAATACGTATTTCCATGTATTTGCTCTAGATCATGCTTATTATGTTGTTCAGGTGTTTCATTGTCTCACTTTTTTTTTGTCTACTTCTTTTTTTTTTTTTTTGTGGTGCTGGGGATTGAACCTAGGGCCTTGTGCATGTGAGGCAAGCACTCTACCAACTGAGCTATATCCCCAGGCCATGTCTACTTCATCTTTAATGTTAAAAGAGGTGCTTTAAATTTCCCACTATGAATTCTAGTTTGTACATTTTTCTTTGTAATTTTGGGTTTATATATTTGAGGATTTTTAAGTTAGATACTTGCAATCTTGGAACTATTTCATCTTGCTGAATTGTGTCTTATCATCATGTAATAACTTATTTCTAGGTGCTTTTGCTATAAAATGTAATATTATTCTAATATTAATACAATTATCAAGTTTTGGTTAGTGATTTCTATGTTATCTTTTTGTTGTATCTTTTAAACATGATCTAATTAAATTTTAAAAACTCTAAGAATCTTTTATCTTTGTAGGTGGATCATTTAAACAGTTTACATTTATTGTAATTACTAGTATATTGTTTTCATTTGTGTTATTTTGTACTTTTTTTTTGTTTGCCAGGCCTTTTCTATTTAATTGATTGATTAGGTTTTTGCTCCACTAGCACAGAAGTTAGTCTATATCCTTTCTTTTGGTGTTTACCATAAAAATGATGACATTTATATGTACCTTCCTCTGATTCTAATTAGTATAATTGCTTTCTTTTTGAAAAAGCCTAAGACCTTATGGTACTTCACTTTTTTTTTTTTTTTTTGGTGGTGGGTACCAGGGATTGAACTCAGGGGCAATCAACCATTGAGCCACATCCCCAGCCCAATTTTGTGTTTTATTTAGACACAAGGTCTCACTGAATTGCTTAGTGCCTCACCATTGCTGAGGCTGGCTTTGAACATGGTAATCCTCCTGCCTCAGCCTCCTGAGCTGCTGGGATTATAGGCATGTGCCACCATGCTCCATACTTCACTTCTATTTTAAGTAATCCTTCTCAGCTTATATGTTACTTTTATTAATTATTTTTCTTTTATGTATAGATGTATATGTATAGAAAGTACATGAGAGAGAGAGAGGACAAAAGAGTGTGTGAAAGAGAGAGGATATATTATTTTGTACAATACCTGTATATTCACCTGTGCATCCTTGTTCTTCATACCTCCTTACAACTGCTTTGGTACCCCAGTGCACTTCCTTTTCATTATTTATTTATTTGTTTATTTTTGGGCAAAGACTTCTGCTTGCAAATTCAGTTTCTGTTGGAAAATATCTTTATTTTATCATCATTTTCAACAGAATTTTTATTAAATATTAAGTTCTAGGCTGATTTATTTTCTTAAAGTACATTGTACATTGTTGATCTCATTACATTCTTCAGGGTTCTTTTTTGTACCAGGGGTTGAATCCAGGGGCACTTCACCACTGAGCTTTATCCCCAGTCCTTTTTTTTATTTTTCATTTTAGACAATGTCTCGCTGTGATGCATAGGGCCTCACTAAGTTGCTGAAGCTGCTTTGAACTTATGATTCTCTTGTTTCAGCCTCCTAAGTTGCTGGGATTACAGGTGTCTGCCATCATGCTTAGCTTGTTTTCAGGTTTTTGTTGTTAATTTTGTAAAAATCACTTGTCAGTATAGTGGTCCGAAAGTGGATTTTCTATATTCTCTGGCAATTAAGTATTTTTTAAATCTATTGGTGGTTTTCAGTTTCTCATTGATATAGCTGGTATGGATTTTTTTTTAAATTATCCATCCCTCAATATATTAGGTCTATTGAATCTGTACATAGAAAATGAATTGTAGGAAAGCTTTACACAAAATCTCTCCACATATTGCCTCTATCCCATTTTCTCTCTCTCTCTCTCTCTTTTTTTTTTTTTTTTTTGATACTGGCGATTGAATTCAGGGGCACTCACCACTGAGCCATTTTCCCAGTCCTATTTTGTGTTTTATGTAGAGACAGGGTCTCACTGAGTTGCTTAGTTCCTCGCTGTTGCTGAGGCTGGCTTTGGACTCCTGATTCTCCTGTCTCAGCCTCCATAAGTGTTGGGATTACAGGCATGTGCCACTGCGCCCGGCTTCCCATTCTCTTTTCCTATTTCCTGAATATGTAGTTAGAAAAGTGTTATGCCTTCTTACTCTGCTATCTCTATCTCAGTGACTTTTTCTTGTTTTCCATTTGTTTCTTTGGTCTTCATTTTGAATAGTTGTTTCAGTTTTGACTTTCAGTTCACAAGCTCTCTCTTTGGCTGTATCTAATCTGCTATGAAACTTAGTTGAAATTATTTTTTTTGGTATTGTCTCTTTTATTCTGAAATGTCTCATTGATTCATTTTAAAATCTGATCATTCTTTGTTCATTTTAAAACCTCTCTTCTTGAATCAAAAATGCAGTACATGTACTCATTTTATGACCTGTGTTTGGTAATTCTTATACCAGATTGTTTTGTGTGTGTGGTCTGATAATGCAGGACCCCCACCCCCCCGCCCCGCCACCTTTTTGCTCATGGCATCTTTGTTTGCTTGTGTGTTCAGTGATTTGTTTGCTGTAAGCTACTTTAATTTGGGGGCTCTTTTTTGGAGGGACCAGGGATTGAACCCAGGGATACTCTACTACTGTGCTTCAACCCTAGTTCTTTTTATTTTTTATTTTGAGACAGTGTCTTGCTATGTTGCTGAGACTGGCGTCAATGTTCCTATCATTCTACCTCAGTCTCTGGGGTCACTGGGATTGCAGGCTTGCGCCCCCATGCCTGGCATGGACCATTTAATTTTAATGAAGGTTTGTGTGTAGTAATTCTTTGAGGCCCCCTCTCCCAAATAAAAATTTTTTTCAGAAAAGATGTATTTTCTTTACCTAGCTGCTTGCTAGTCTGGAATCACTTTAATTCTTATCTCTGTTTTGTTTTAGCCACCATATAGTGTGAAATCAGACTGAAAGTTCTGTTGTTTTTATAATATCTTGGTGGGGAGGTTAGATCTCCTCCTTCTCCCTATAACTTTGCACTAAAGTTTCAGATGGTTTGTTTCTTTGCCTGAAGTTCCTGGGTAGGGGTGAATATTAACTTACTTTTATAATGAGGAACGGGTCTCTTTGGCATCTGAACTTAGTGGTAGGGTTTTCTTCTTAGATTTCTTGCCTTGGTCAAACTCTGGAGCTGGAGATGGCATCCTAGCCTCTAATCTGGAAAACTTATACTTTGTTCAGGGATTGGCAAACCAACCCCAGATTTGCAGACCAAATCTGGCTTAGTGCCTTCATTTTGGAAATAAAATTTTAATGGAACACAGGAACACCCATTCTTTTAGGTACTATCTATGACTGCCTTTGTGCTTCAACTAGAGAGTTGAGTATTGGCAATGGAGACTGGCCTAAAAAGCTGAAAATATTTATTGTGTGGTCTATTATATAAAAAGTTTGTTGACTCCTGTTCTAACTCATGAATTTGATAGGCACCCTATTTAGTTTCTGAAAGCCTGCTTTTGGGCCCCACTTACTTTTCTGCTGCCCGTTCTCTTTTAGTTCCTGGTCTAAACATTCTTTGTTTTCTTGTTCATGGATAAAGGCAAGACTTAGTAACATAAGAAACACATTTAGTTTAAAGCAGAAGAGTTTGTCTGGTCACATAGTCCTTCATATCGTTGGAAGTGACCTCTACATGTATATTTTTATAATGTGGCCACAGGTAGTGTCAGGCTTAGGATGCACTATAGGTAGCAACAGGATAGACGCGTTTACAGAGAATGGTATCATATGTTCTTTCTGTCTTGCAATCTGGTGAAGCTCAGAGTAGATAGGAAAATTGGGAGAGTGGCAGCTGACTGTGGTTGGGGTTCATATCAATAAATAAAGGATCTTTACTGATTCTTTCAGCAGCCAGGAGATTCAGGAGGGTCCAGTTGCATTGTGGTCTTAGACTTTGGGATCAGAGTGGTAACTTTTCTGCTTTTTTTCTTAAATTCAGCCATTATTCCCATTTAGGTTGGGTAAGCAGAATGAGGACAGTCCCTTTTTTGGTACTTTTAGTTAGTCACAGGTTTAAATTCCACCTGCATTTCAAGAATTTCCAGTTTACATTGCTGGCCTAAACTCCAGACTCTAATGGCTTAACTTTGATGTCTAGTAGAGCCCTCATTCATGACATGTCCAAAACTAAACTCCTGATCCTTCTCCCACAATTGCCTTTTTCTTTTCCATTTCAATAATTGTTAACATTATTCCACCCATAGTTCAGTCCAAAAACTTTAGAATCATTCTTGACTTCTCTCTTTCCTGTTTCCATTGGCCACAGTCCCTGACTGACCACAGTGAACAAAGCCCTCAGTAGATAGGTGATGGATATGTTAAGGTGAGTGAGAAATAAAACTTTGTTGTTTTAAGCCACTGAGATTTAAACTTGCTCAGAGCCATGGAATAACCTAGCCTGTTCTAATGGATAGGGTTATTATGCCACATGTACACACACATATGCATTCACGTATTTGTTTTGTGTGACTGCTTCAAAGTATGTCAATTCTGACTTTGTTTATTGCTGTACCCCTGGTATGTATAGGTAAAAGATACTTGTTAATGAATGAATGAATGTGTATTGTTTTGTAGGGGTTGGTCAGGAGTATAGAGGGGGAGGAAGATATTGAAGATTTTTCTAAAACAGTGACTTTGCAAACTGTACCCTTGGACCAGCCTCTTTCAGAATCATATGGGTTGCTGAATAAAACTGAAGATTCCTGTACCTTGCCCAAGATGCACTAAATCAGGATTTCTAGATGAAAAAAGAAAACCTACCTTGGAATCTTCTTTTTTTTTTCTTCATAATTTATTTATTTGTTCTATTTAGGCTTACATGTTAACAGAGTGCAATTTGATTCATTGTACATAGATAGAGGATAACATATCAATTCTCTAGTTGTAAGTTGTATAGAATCACAACATATATGTAGTCATACATAAAGTTAGGGCTATGATGACCATCATATTCCACCACCTTTACTGTCCCCATGCCCCCTCCCCCCTTACACCCCTGTGAACAGAGATCCACCATTGTTCCCATGTCCTTCCCCACATTATGGATCAGCACCCAGTTACCAACGAGTACATTCGGCATTTGGTTTTCTGAGATTGGCTTACTTCACTTAGCATGATATTCTCCAACTCCATTCATTTACCTGCAAATGCTATAATTTTATTCTCTCTTATTGCTGAGTAATATTCCATTGTGTATATATACCACAGTTTCTTTATCCAGTCCTCTATCAAAGGGCATCTTGGTTGGTTCCACAGTTTGGCTATTGTGAATTGAGCTGCTATAAACATTGAGGTGGCTACAGCACTGTAGTATGCTGTTTTTAAGTCTTCTGGGTATAGACCGAGGAGTGGGATAGCAGGCTCAAATGGTGGTTCCATTCCAAGTTTTCTAAGGAATCTCCATACTGCTTTCCAGATTGGTTGTACCAATTTGCAGTTCCACCAGCAATGTATGAGTGTGCCTTTTTCCCCACAACCTCGCCAACACTTACTGTTGTATTCTTGATAATTGCCATTCTGACTGGCGTGAGATAAAATCTTAGGGTAGTTTTGATTTGCATTTCTCTGATTGCTAGATGTTGAACATTTTTTCATATATCTGTTGATGGATTTTACATCTTCTGTGAAGTTTGTGTTCAGCTTTTTGGCTCATTTATTGATTGGGTTGTTAGTTTTTTTGGTGTTAAGTTTTTTGATGGAATCTTCTTTTTAAAGCAGTTATTGCAATGATGATTTCACAAACAAGACTTGAGAACATTGCTTCAAGGAGAGAGTGGTTATGAGCTGCCAATACAGAGACAAAGCAGATTTACCTTGTGGGAAGACACTGACTCACTTGGGAGTCATAAACATTGTCTTAGTCTGATTCCTGTTGTTCTAACAAAATACCTGAGGCTGGGTGCTTTATAAAGAAAAGAGGTTTAGCATACGGTTCTGGAGGCTCAAGAGCATTGTGTCAGGCTCTGGCCAGAGCTTTCTGTCTATATCACCACATGGCAGATGGTATTGTAGAACTGAGAGGGAGATCCTGAGAGGTAGAGATCACATGGTCAGACAGGAGGTCATAGAGGTTCATGGACCAGTTTTGTTCTTTTTAAAATAACTTGCTTTCATGGAAATTAACCAGGGTCCTGCCAGAATTACATTGTTTCTTCCAAGGACAACACCCCTCCCCCCCATGCCTCACCTAGTGTTATTTTGGGAGTAAAATTAGGGTCTGTGCTCCTAATGACAGTAGCTGGTATTATATAGCATTTACTCTGTGCTATACACTGCTGTAAACATTTACCATAGATCAATTGAATCCTCACAACAACTCTGTGAGGTGTATAGCCCCATTTTTAGATTTACTGTGGCTTAGGAAAATGTAGAGTAGCAACAAAACCTTGCCAGAAATATTGACTTTTTCTGTTGAATTGGGCAGATCTTAACTGGAGCAGCTCCTCACTGAAGTGGGATGGATCTGTGGGGCGTCAAGTGGGCAGCATTAACAGGAAGAAGAACGGGGCTTCTGAAGGACTTCAGGGCTCTTAAGGGCCATCTCTTTTACACCTTCCAAATAGTGGCCTGCTCAGGCTGCCACAACAAAATACCATAGACTGGGTGACTCAGATGAATTCATTTCTCACAGTTCTGAAGGCCAGAAGTCCAAGATCAGGGTGTCAGAAGTTCAGGTTTCTGGTAAGGACCTCTTTCCTCACTGTGTATGACAGCCTTCCTCTTTGTCCTCACTTGGCTTCTCCTCCCTGTGTGCCTACTTGGGTTGTGGGAGAGCGAGAGGGAGCTCTCTGGTGTCTTTCATAAGGACATAAATCCTGTTGGATCAGGGCTCTTCCATTATGACTTTATTAACATTAATTACCTCCGGAAAAAATTGTCTCCAAAGGCAGTCACTTTGGGAGTTAGGGCTTCAACAGTGAATTCTGGAGAATAAAGTCAGTCCATAGCACCCTGCCACCACCCTGAGGGGCATCTAAGCCTAATATAGCTAAATAGGTTCTGTAATGTCTTTTAGTGAGGGTCAGTTTTTTTCTTTTTCTTTTTTTTAATTAAGACATATTACCTAGTGGTTAGGTTCACATTTGTGTCGGGTTTATTTCAAAGCACCTGTGAGTGGTGTGGTGTGCTGTATAATGAGGTAGACTGTGGTCTTGCTGTGGAGGGTATGGGAATATGTCCTTCTGTATTGGAAGCTCAGTATGGGAGACTGGCTTTACTCTTCAGTATCTTGTATCATTATGTAGCTATACAATTCTGCTGTCTTTGTGAATTGTACATATTTTCCTATTATACATTTCTAAATAGATATTGGCTAGTCATCATTTCTTTACCAAATACTTATTTATTCTACTATCTGCTCAGCACTGCTGGTAGGCCTGGATGCTATTAGTGAAAAGCTTATCAGAGCAAGGCCCTGTCTTCATGGGGGGTAGACTGTAGTAAGGGGGAAATATTTAATAGGTAAACAAAGAAATACATGGCACAATGTCTATGTGCTGTGAAAAGAAAATACAGAAAGGTCAGATGATTAAGGATGGCAATCTTGGTGGGGTGGGATGGAGTGCTGATTTAGAAAAGTGGTGGGAAGGTGGGGAGATATCTGAGATATCTCTTTCTTCTAATGATCACACCAATTTTGTCTTCCTTTAATATATTTGTACCTATTTTAATGTTGAGATAATGTTTTAAATGGTGGTTTGGGGAGCTGTGCCATGTCTGTTTTGTGGATTTGAATCCCTTGCCTCTGGGCACAGTCCCCTGCCTGCATCAGCATGAGAAGCCCTGGAATGGAGCCATGTGGTGTATGTTCTGGCTTATGTTCAGCAGCAGGCTAATGTTACCCAAGGGTATTAGGGTGTGGGCTGGGTGGTTTTACTGTTCAGTATCCTGTAAAGTGAAACACTGAAGTGCTCAGCTTCCTTCCATAAATTATATATAAAGTAAAAACCAAGAAAATGCAGTTTTATTCCCACAATGAGCAATATAAAGAGAAGCATAACAAAATTCAATCTCCTGTGAAGAATGAACAGTGAAATTCATCCTGTCACTATCAGAAGAGAATTACCAGTTAGAAAGTGTGGCAATAAGCATTTCCCCCACATCACACTTTTTTAAAATTTGGCTTTGGAATTCATAATGTGAATCACACACTATTGCAGCCTGGTTTTCTTTTCAAATTATGCTTTATTGAATTAAAATTAACTTGCAGTCCCTGAAAATTCATTAAATAGTGGGTACAGGTAATTCAGGATGGATTCTGGGGTCAGAAGGAAGCCATCTCCACCAACATTTTGCCAGAAATGCTGCACCGAGGGTGGTACCGCTGTGGCACCAGTGCTGCTCCACTTGCTTCCTGGTCATGACTGTGCTGCCTTAGAGTGCTCCCCAGCAGCCTTCTCCAGGAAGTCATTGCTAATTGATTCGAGTCACCTAGAGATGAAATGCAGTTGGTAACTTTACCTTGTTAAGTATAGATGAACCTCATTTGGATAATTGGGGACCGACTATAAAATTTTGAATTCTGGGCTGGGGATGCAGCTCAGCGGTAGAGTGCTTGTCTAGATGTGTGAAGTTGTGGGTTCAGTTCCCAGCACCACTAAATAAAGTAGGGAACTCTGATTATCAATTTTTAGTTTGATATATTTTTAAAACTACACAATCCATACAAACTACACAATAATTATGTTGCTTTATTTCTAGAATATTAAATAAAATATATTTCAAGTTTTTACTGAAATTGAAATATTATTTTGAGTAGTGAGGGTTTTGTATGGTTTGATATTTTTAGCATGAACTCTTAACAGAAAATCAAAACCATTAGTGAATGTAAAATTAAGAAAAAGGATATATATAGGGAAGTAAACTGTTCTCAAGCAATCTTCTTCAAGTGTTTGTGTTTCAGAAACCAATCTTTTTTTCCCCTGGTACTGGGGATTAAATTCAGGGGCACTCAACCTTGAGCCACATCCCCAGCCCTATTTTGTGTTTTATTTAGAGACAGGGTCTCACTGAGTTGCTCAGCGCCTCGCCCTTGCTGAGGCTGACTTTGAACTCGCAATTCTCCTGCCTCAGCCTCCCGAGTCAGTGGGAATACAGGTGTGTGCCACCGTTCCTGGCTTCAGAAACCTATTTAACTAGGAATGGTTGATAGTTTGCTTGCACTTCTTTAGAATTTCTGAATAAACTTCTCCCCCACTTAATTAGTATCTTGTAGGAGATTAGTGAAATGTGACCATTTGACTGGAATCAATAATAATTGCTTACGATTTGAAACCTTAGTGTTGGGTGTCCTGTTGTGGAATTTCAGTTGCAAATTGAAAGAAATTACAAATTTAGAGGGTATTTTGTTAAGAGATTAATGTTAAGGTGCATGGGGCTGAAGAAAACTATTTGGCACTAATTTCGTAATCTTGGAGCATTGCTAAATCATTCTTTTGAAGGTTAAAATTAATATTTGAAAGTAATAATTAAATTCATGGCTGCCAGGACTAATTGAAATTTTTGTAGGGAGAAAATGTATGATCCCAGATGTCATTACTCATTCATTGTATGTCTTACTAATAAGAGGTTTTGGTTTCAGTTGTTTTCGTACTAATTGTTTATAACAGGACAAGACTTGTTTAATGAAGTTCATCGTACATGGAATGTTATTCATTGTAAACACACATTGCATTGTAATTAGAATATCCAAACAAGCATTACTAACTATTGGAAAAAAGTATTGCCTCAGCAGCATCTAAGGCATTCATGAAGTCAAGTGCATTTTTCTTTTAGGTCTCAGTACAGTTTAGATTTAGTTTTGCTTAGGTGATGAAATCTGCCCCAAATCACAACCCAAGGAAGTAGGTGATAGGCATGATACTGGGCTTATCCAGTTTGCTGTGCTTCGTTAGAGTGGTTTGGTACCCTATAGATGCAGAGAGGATTTAACCAATTCAGGGCACCAGCTGAGAAGTAGCAGGGCCTGTCATGGAGAGCCCAGCTTGGCACTGTGATTACCAACTGTGTAGCTCTGTGGCAAGATCCTTTGCCTCTTTCCCTCGTAGGGTTGTTGTAGGGATTGTAATGTATGTTATTTGTAAAACATTTAGAATCACAGCTGTCTTATAGTAAGTGAATATAAATGGCCTTAAAAAGGAAAATCTTGGTAATATTTATTTTCATGTTTGAAAATATAGTGGGCAAATTTTTTTATTGTTGAAATGATAGATCAGCATATGAGTTTAAAAGTAATTTTTCATATTACTGATATTTTAGAATAAAGTTTGTGTATTATAATTTATCTACATACATATTTTATATAATTGAAATCATAATATATGTAGCCTTCACTATGGATTACTAAATATGATTGGCCAGGATTGCTCACGTGTTTGCTAGGGAGTGGGTTGGGCGTAGTGGTCCCAATAATAGCCACTTGGGAGAGATCATGGCAATCTTCCCTCTAAAAGACAGTAGGGATGCTGAGTAGCTGAAACAACAGAAATCCTTCCTAATGTACACTGGACTTTTTCATGATGTATGCGTGTTCTTATCCAGAAATATTTATTAGATAGGTTGATTAACTAATAATGATAACCATTTACTCAGCATTGTAGATGTCTATTATTACCTGAGATAGAGACATGGTAGGAAAAATATTAGCCTTAAGGAAGATGGATCCCAGTCATCTGGTCTGAGCTGCGTGGCTTTAAACAAATTTTCTAGATACTGGTTTCTCCATGGATAAATAAGGCATTAGATAAGTTGATGTTTGCCCTTAATCTTCTAAATTTATCCTGTTCTCTACTATGAGGAATTGGTTTTTGAGATCTTTTGCTTTTATTTGATATCTATATTTTAAAAGTTTTATAACTATAGTTTTAAACAGTATTTGAGCTAGAGTAAATACAAAGTATATGTTTATTCAAGATTGCCTTGCAGCAGTTTAAAGAAATGATCCTTAAAAAGTATCTAATAAAATAAACACATGAAAAATGTTTAACTTCTTTACAAAGCTAAATACCTAAAGAAGAAAAACAGTTTTCCCCTTTTGAAACTGATAAAGACAAAAATATTACATTCAGTGATAGAAATAGTGCAGGAGAATAAGCACTTTCACATAGCAGTAGTGAGATTGTAAGTTCATTGAATATTTCTGGGGCTAATAGTTTGGAAACAATCATTTTCTTATCAGAATTTAGTCATAATCTCAGATTGGTATTTTCCTTTATCATTGTTCTGTAACAACTTAAACTTCCCGTGTTGTTCACGAGGCATGCTTTTCTTCATCTCCTGTCCTTGAGTGTATTACTCTGACTTTATACTGTCAGATACCTGCAGTGCTCCAGAGTTTGAAGTCTAGTTTGACACATGTGTGATGAACTCCTCAGTTATGTGTCTTGATGGTGGGGAGGTCTTAGGACCAGCATTTGTGTCTAACCCAGACTCCACCTGGTGTAAGTTGAAGTGACTCATCTTTTTGGACACCTGGAATAATTCATTGCCAGAATGGGGGCTCAATTCTTTGTTCCACTGAGTTTGGGGTATCACATTGAGAGGGTTTCCATGGAGCATGAATTATTAGAGGCTGATTCCTTGTAACCAAACAAATTGGGCCATGGTTTTATTTGAATTGTCAGCCTTGCACTTTGAGAGGTCCCATTCCAGAGGATAAAGTCATTTGGAATGTGGATTGCTAGGACCTGGAAATCAGTCACAGAATAGGTGATAGAAATGTCGTCCCTAACTGGCCGATGCTATCAGTCACAGTAATTCCTAGTTTGTATACTTCAGGCAAGAGCCCATCATGATTTTTCCTTAGACTGTCACTCTCTTTTTCTTGACTTTGTCTTTTACCTTTATCTTGACGAATGGTCTGAAAAGATATAAAGTATAATGAGCAGCCTCAGGAAGGCTGGCACTTTCTGTACCTGGGCAAGGAAGGGGATATAGGTTTGGACTCAGTTATGGTAAACCAGTCAGCTAGCCTTTTCAAACCTTCTTTGGTTGACTTGTCAGAATAGTCGAAAAATTACATGTAGGAAATTTAGAGTCCTTGGGAGTTCTTCCATGCCTCAGGTACCATAGATTTGCAGAATTACTTTCTTGCCCCTTGTGGTGGTGTGCATTGAATCCAGGGCCTCATACATGCTAGGCAAGTGCTCTGTCATGAACTTCATTTTTTCTGGGCAGAATGGGAAAGGATCATGGAATATGAGAGTCTATAGGATGACCTGCTCATCAGGGCAGTGTATAGCCTGGGTGGATATGGGTCCTTGAGATGTCTGTGTTACAAGGTGGTGCTTGGGGTAGGAATGTGACAATTATCACATTGTCTCTGAGAGAAGACTCTTTTTGGAGGGTGGGAAACAGGTATGGTTGAGAAGTGAGTCCAAAGTGAAATCTGCATAGCTGTCCAATTGAAGGAGCTGGGGTGACAAATAGGGAAGGAGACAGAGATAAGCAAGGGATATTAAGTGGAAGAACTAATTATGAGAGGATGCTGCATAGATCTGTTTTGTTTTTCTAGATTAGTTCTCAAACTTTAGTGTTCTGAAGAAATATCTGGGAAGCTTTTTGCAGCTATTTCCTGGATTCATCCTTAGAAATTCTCACATATTAGGGTGATTGGGGATACCATGCCATGATTTTACATGTTTAACAGGCACCTAGGTGATGTCAATCTTGTTGTTCCTGGAACCATACTTTAAGAACCACGATTCTGAGCCGGAGACAATGGCACATGCCTGTGTAATCCTGGCAGCTAGGGAGAGTGAGGCAGGAGGATCACAAGTTTGAGAACAGCCTTGGCAATTTAGCAAGATCCTGTCTCAAAATAAAAAAGTAAAAAAAGATAGCTCAGTGGTAAGAGTGCCCCTGGGTTCAGTCCTCAATACTGCATAAACAACACACACACACAAATCACATACTAACTACTTCATTGCCATTCTGGGTTTACATTGTATCACAGATAAAGTTTTCTTACTGCTGTAATCTAAACATTTCTGAAGGTAAAAGAGAAGGAAAGAGGAACCTTTGAGTCTATTTTGGTTTCTTATTGTGTATAGTGTTTTTTAAAATAAATTATCATATGATCTCTATTTTCTGTAAGACTGTGGGCTCAAAGAGGCTAAGTAATTTACCCAAAGCCACATAACTAGTCTGTGTTATGACTGTTTTTGAGTTAACGCCATATCGGTATTGTAACTCTACATTATTTTACCTACAAGTCACTATACAACAGGGCAAAGCTTTAGGCAGTTCAGGGAACCTTCATTTCAGTCTTAAATAAGGAACATTCAGTTCACTCAATGTCTTGTAGATTTTTACACTCACTAGGACCTAAAAATATGTCACTTGTACCAAGTAAATTTCAGAGATTAGTAATTGGTAAAAACCATTTAACTTCTTAAAAATATTGTAAAGAAGGTGGGTGCAGTGGTGCATGCCTGTAATCCCAGCACTTTGGGAGGCTGAGGCAGGAAGATTGCGAGTTCAAAATCAGCCTCAGTAATGGTGAGGGGCTAAGCAACTCAGTGAGACTCTGTCTCTAAATAAAACATTTTAAAGGGATGGGGATGTGGCTCAGTGGCCGAGTACCCCTGATTTCAATCCCCAGTACAAAAAAAAAAAAAAAAATTGTAAAGAGATGATACTAAAAGATAATGAAATTTAAAAGGTTTAGGATGTCCAGGCACAGTAGCGTACACCTGTAAGTAGCGTACACCTGCAGGAAATCACAAGTCCAAAGCAAGCCCCAGCAACTTGGTGAGACCTTGTTTCAAAATAAAAGGGTTGGGGATGTGGTTCAATGGTTAAGTGTCCCTGGGTTCAATCCTTGGTATCCTAAATAAGTAAACAAATGAATGGTTTAGAATGAAATAGAACATGGTATAGAAATTTCTGGTATGTTTTATTTAGGATTTAATTCTTAAATTTTATCATTAGAGATTTTGAATGTTAAGGGATTGGCTACACAAAGTTCTGTGTTTTGAAACATTCTGAAGAGAAAATGAAAAAGCATCTCAAGGCAAATATCAGAATAATAAGGTGAAATGCGTTTTTCTATAATGAGGTATATATTTGCACATGATTATGTATGTCATTCTATTTCATTGTTCATTATTAATGGGAATAGCTTTTATAAAGTAAACACTTAGAGTGATTATACTGAATAATTCTTTTGTTTTGAATAGCTGAAAAATAAAAGTAGGTTGTAAGAAATATTAGAACTCTGTGAAATTATAGCTCTGTAATTAAATGATCTTACCAACACCACCCTTAAACTCTGGTTTACCTCCTGGAGCACAAAAGACACATGCAGTATGTGAGGTTGTGGCCCTCGCACAGTACTTTAAGTATACACATTTTCCACCTTTGTATAAAAATACCTGTATTGGAAAAACAGTGGGATCTTTGAGATATAAAGTACTAATGAAGACAATGGTTAAAAAAAATTATCCAAGGATTAGCTGTGACATTATCCCATATTTATATCACTGCTAATGAATCTTGAATTTTAATAAACTCTTACTAGGTAGTTTGTTTAACCTTATTTAAATTGTATCTGGGACTTAAATTAAGTGAATGCACTTAAAATTATCACACTGCTCTTTTGTTTTCCTATTTCAATATTATATAAAGAACACTAAGATCCATCTCTGATTTTGTTAAGCTAGCTTAATATTTACTGAACTCTGAGTGTTCTCTACTTTCCATCGTCTTCTCTATTTTCCTGTGCACGCTGACAGTGGTTCTCTTCCTCTCTGAAGTTGGCACTAAATACACAATATGAGATGACTCTGGCTTTCAGAGAATGATTGTATGATTTTGCTTCTTTATAGATATCTTTGCTGTAGCTCTTAGTTAATGAAGTAGTGGTCCATGTTCATGAGCAATTTCTGTTGCCAGGTTTGAGCTCCTTGAAACAAGGACTTTCTTATTCAACTAGGAATCCATAGAAGATGTTTCTTCTTTCTCCAACCAGGGTGTCCTAAATGTGTTAAGAGAAAAAGATCTAAAAAGCATCTGAGCAGTTAAGAATGGACCCACCAAACCACCTTTACAGCAAAAGGTGGGACAGATGTAAATCTTCCAGGGCCTGAGGTGTTGTCAAGATGGTTGCGTGTCCCTCCAGTATAATTCAGAATGAAGAGTACTAAATCGTAAGGAACTGTAAGGACCTCCTCAAGACTTTTGATTTTTTTTCTTATAGTGACTTCTTCAGTCCCTTTTTTCCTTTTTTCTTCTGGTATTGGTGATTGAACCCAGGGCCTCATACATGCTAGGCAAGTGCTCTACCACTGAGCTACATTTCTAGCCCTCAACCCCATTTTTTTCCTTTAAGTATTAAATCCAAAGTTACTTTGAAAAACTTGGGGTATGGCAGTAGGGAAGGGTCTGTGTAGCACCGCTTATCGCCTTAGCTCACACAGTCTCCTTAGTGGATAATCTGGAATTACCTTTAGAATTTCACTCTCTTCATTTTAAAACTTTTTTTGATAGTGAAAACACACACACAAATAAACCAGGACAAAACAAAAAACTGTATAGAAATCCACATAAGACAAGAGTTTACTTAATGGATTGCCCTAAAGAGAATACCCCTTGCAACAACAGCCAGGATGCTGAGGGTTTGCCAGCCACCCCAGAAGCCTTTCTAGTCCCTTCTAAAAAGAAATTATCCTGACCTTTGTGGCAGATGCTTCCTTGCTTTTCATTAGGGATAAATAAATGCTGGGGCGATAAAAATACAAACTCTATAGGTTTTTTCTTTCTGAATGTCTTTAAGTAATTTTTAATCTGTAGCTTCCCTTTTCATCCTTAAGAAAAAATTGTTTTGGTGGATAGCATCCCCATTGTGAGATTCTCTCTATATATTGTTTTGTAAAATTGATAGTGAATTAGAGATCTGATCAAATTCAAGACAGGTATATATCAATGAACATTTTGAAATTACATAATATTTTGAAAGTACATAATGTACTTTCATTATTTTGAAATGTACAATTTTGAAAGTATATAATATTTGAAATGTTGGCAGTGTTCAGATTCATGAATTAATTGGGGGTTGTGAAAAAGTTCAGATTTATCACAGAAGTAAGGCCATCCATTTTAGTCTCAAAATCAATAAAGTCTTAAGTTTTGCATTGTGGCACATTCAAATCATTATATCAGGTTTATTTTCTTAAAGATTTTTAAAGCTGATTTTAAAAGTTGAATTTGAGTGAACACACTTTACTTTCAGATAAGTCTGTATATAAATTGGAGTCTAAAATCGTCATGTGCTAATCCAGTTGTTTCCCCCAAAATTTCATGAATGAAGCCAGGGTGGAGAAGCATTGCTTGTCTTTTGGACCGTGGGAAGTATCCAGGTAGCTTGAACTTACTGAAGCACAGAGACAGAAAGTGTTATTGTTTCTCTTATAAGAAAGAAAAGGATTTAACATTTATTAAGTTCTTCTTTTGATCTGGTATTTTATGTATTTGTTTTTATCTTGAGAATAACTTTGGGCAGTTGGTGTTATTTGTACCCACTCAGTAAGAATGAACCAGAGCTCAGAGAGGTTAAATACCTTACCTGAGGTCACAGAGCAGGAGAAGGAAAGAGCTGTGATTTGAGCAGCACTTCAAAGCCTAGACTTAATGCTCTCTGCTTCGTTGCCTCTTACATGAAAAGTATGAAGAAAGAGGAATATGCCACATATCTTTTCACAATAACCCGGCTAAAATAATCTATTAATTTGTGTTTATAGCATTTTGGTTTGAAAAGACCATAATTCTTATTTATAATGAAAACAGTTGGACATTTAAAATGTTTTATGCCTATTTTAAAAATGGTCATTGCTACTAGAGAAAACTATAGCATATTAATTTCATTTTAATTAAACTAATAATTGAAATGTCACTTTTTAGTAATTATTATTGCCCTACAAATAGTCATGATTAATGGGCTCACTGTCTTTACAGTAACTTATGCTAGCTTTAAAAAGCTAAATAATAATCCAAATAATTATTTAGTACTTTTTAAATGGATTACGTTCTAAAAATTAAATATATGTAATTAAAAGATCATACTTTGGGATTAATTTTTAGAATGTACAATTTATTTTTATTTTTTGGGTACTGGAGATTGAACTCAGGGGCACTTGACCACTGAGCCACATCCCCAGCCCTATTTTGTATTTTATGTAGAGACAGGGTCTCACTGAGTTGCTTAGCGCCTCGCCGTTGCAGAGGATGGCTTTGAACTTGCAATTCTCCTGTCTCAGCCTCCCTAAGTGCTGGCTGGGATTATAGGCTTGTGCCACCGCGCCCGGCTTATTTGATTTTTTCGATACATTTCTATTTGTGTGATTGTTCAAAGTGTGGACTCCATCATTTATGTAAAATATCCACAACAGGCAAATTCATAGGTGATTTGTCTTTGCAGGGGGCTGTGGCTATGGCTGCAGATGGAGCTGGCTGGGGAGGAGCTTTAAGGGTAAGGGTGAAAATGAGTTTCTAATGGGTACCAGGGTATTCTTTGGAGTGTTGAAATGTTCTAAAATTCGAATGCAAATGGTTGCACAACTCTGTGACTATACTAAAACCCCCTAAACTGTACATGTGAAATGGATGAATTTTATGGTATGTGAAACATAAATCAATGCTGCAAAGGAGGGGGGGGAGTGTGGACTCCGGAGGCAGACCAACTGCTTGCATTTGAGTACCAGTTCTGCTTCTTGGTGGCTCTGTGATGCTAGGCAAGTTAGTTAATCTCTTTGGATCTCAGTTTCTTTATCTGTAAAGTAGGAGTCATAGAAGTACCTTACTCAAAGGCTTATGGGGATTCAATCATTCGATACTTGCTCAAGATGTGTGTTGGCTGTTAGTATGATTACATAAACTTGTGAAGACTATGTATTTGAATTGTGTGCCATTCATGAAGATTCTGGTCCCCAGGGAATATCTTGAAATGACCCTGAAACTCTTGTCTTCAGTAAAGTAGAGGGAAGGGTCAGGCACAACCTTGAGATTTTCTGTGTGGGTTTTTTGTAGTCACCACCAGGATCTCCATTGCTATAACAAATTGGTTGCATCTTTCATAGGGAATCCACCTCTATTGCTGTGTGTTTTGAAAATGTGTAACATTTCATTGATTTGGATCTACCTAATTCTAATTTTTAGAATAATAATTTGAACTAGATTAAGATGAAGTTCACTGTCTGTGGTGGTATTATTTGGTAGACATCTGTCTTTCCCAATCTCTGCTCCCCCAGTTGCAGAGCCAACGATGACTACAGAATCATTGCCAATGGCAATATACTAGAAACATGGTGCCTACCAGTGGGTGGTGGATTCAGAACTGCTCTGCTGCCTGACCTAGACTCTGGCTCCCTTTTTCAGACCACAGATATTAGTCTTTCCAGTGCTATTTTTGCTTTCATGTTTCTTTAAGAACATTGATTCCTTTGACATCTCTGTGCTCTCACAGCTACTTTATCCCACTATATTATAATAATCATGTGCCAGTGCACTTGCACAGCAGGAGCAACAAAAAGAAACAAAAAGAGGGAAATGAATGGCCAGAAGGTAGATAACTGATACTCAAGAAAGGGAAAAAGTAGGACTTGGAAGGACTTCCATACTATGTATGTATGTGTGTAGATATGTATCTGTCTATCCATTACAAGTTCTTCTAAGAAGGAAGAAACGGTTGCGGTGGTGAGGACAGGCTTCATGGAGTTAGTGGGCCCCACTGAGCTTTGAGGATCATTAAGAAATGTGCTAAGAGTCCACACAGATGTGGTGGTTAGTTTGAGCAGAAGGGAGATTAGAGAAAAAGTTTGAAAAAGGACCTAAGGACTACATGTCAGGAGGCTTTTGGATATTGAGGGTAAGATATTTGAACCCAATTCTTCGTCTTATAAATACCCTTTGAAGACTTTTGGTAAAGGCGCTGTGATGGAATGTAAGAAAGAAGACCATGGAAGACTGTTGGCAAGGTAGAATGATTGGAGAGATCTTAGTTTGGATGATACTATAATGTTCTAGGGGTGATAATGGTGCCTGTGTATAGTGCTGGTATTGGAATGAGATTATGTTTATGAGTTACTCCATTATGCTTTCGTTTGTTAGCAATTAGTCGGACCATATGCACTTGAAAGTAGTAAGATGTACTTTAAAATAAGGTCCATATATAGTCCACCTTTCACTTGGTCCTTTCTTGTATGTGAGTGCCTGTTGCTAATACAGAAATCTACTTAGAGTCATTGATAAGAACACCCTGTGAGGAGAGGCTGAAATACCTTTTCCCTGTTCTATCTGTTGAAATTGGTTTAAATCAGGATTTTTCAATTTTTATTATGCTATCTGATTACTTTACAAGTTTATTATTAATTTCTGAGTTCAGATATTAAGATGATGTGATAATGTTATTTATGAATTTATAATTCCTTGTGTTCTTTTTTACCCTGATTCTTTTAGAGATTTGAATGGAAAATGTGAAAATTTGTTTTTTTACTAGCAAACACAACTTCATTAATCCTGTCAGTGAACCAAGGAGTTATTTCAATTTTTAAAGCCTGTTATCTCAGATGGACTTCCATACAAGTTAGTGATGATAAAACTGAAAATTGTGCATTTTTGTAGCTGAATGTTGGAAGAAATAGGACACAAAGCATGCATTAGAATGCAGTCAAGCATCGTAACAAGAAATAGCAGTGAGTAACAGGTGTGCAGTATGGCAGAAACTTTCACCACGCTGTGCATATAACCTTGCAGGATTTGAATTGATCATAAATAGAATTATTAGAAGAAATAGTTTGTGTGTGTGTGTGTGTGTGTGTGTGTGTGTGTGTATCCTCCAGATATGTAGCCATACTAACTAGGAGAAGGCAAAATATTCAGTATAAATGTGTAGGATGAACATGTCCCAGAGGATGCGACCCTACTAAGTATATTCACTCTAAACTGAACTCTTGGAGATAATTCATGACCTTGAAAGCATAAATGATAAAATTGTTAGCGGCTAATCCAAATGTAGCAGTATTGAAATTTGCCAAGGTATAGAAAAGATGCTTGCTCCATATCCTAAATCCTACACTGTGAGGAAGGCAATTTGAAACTATTCTTGATAAATTTTGTTTTGTTTTTTATAAAAAAATAAAAATGACTTCCCAGTGTTTCTAATGTTTTAAACTATTGTATGCAAAATATTAGCTTTACTGTATTTTTTACTTTCCTATACTTTTAGAGAGTTTTTAATGTTTTGATAAAAATTCCCAAAGGTCATAGACCAACTAACTATAGCCTTTTTCTCATTCGTTATTGAGATAATTTGCAGTTTCAACTTGCACATTTTTGGGGGAGCAGCACTACTGTACAGAGTGAGGACTGCCTTTACTTCCATTGCTCTCATTTCCCTTCAGCAGTATCAGCTTTTTATTGTCTTCTATCTAGCTCTATTCTCTCAATGGTACTTACCCTCAATTAATAATTTCATGCTACCCATCACCCTAATATGTCACCTTGTTTTCCAGCTGCCCCTTGACCAACATAGCGTCATTTTCCCTGGGCATGTTTCTGGTCTGCAGACTTGATAGCTGGTTTTACTTATGGATATTTAGGTTGCCTGACTCATGAAAACCACATTAACAGTCTCATTCAACTCTTCTCCCCACCCTTCCCCTGCCTTGCACGGACCCCTCCTGTACTTCCAGAAGCATCGCGGTATTTTCCCCCTTGTGGAGTTCAACCATTTTAGTGGTTATTTGGTTTCTAGAGCATGTGCTTAGGATTTCATCCACAATTCCCAGATCTTATCAAGGCTGTTGCCTTTTCAAATGTATTCATTTTCTCTTGTGTTCCAAGAAACCTCAGCATTTCCTGTCTTCAGTTTTTGTTCTTTTCTGGAGTGCCTTGGTGAGATGAGATGACTTAAAGGGAGGGAGGTCTTTCATTTGAGTGTCCAGCAGTAATAAGCCTTAAGATATCACAGTGATTTGCATTAGGGTGAAAAAGAGGATAGAGCAAAGCTTAAGACTTTCCTGAGAGTACCTGTAAAGGAGATCTCTGGAAAGCATGAAAAAGTGTTAATAGTGAACAGGGAAGCTGGTAGACCCATCCATTAGGCCACAGAGAAAGTAGAAATTAAGCATCTTAGAAGACGTGTGGTTCTCAGAATGCACAAAGGGCAATGCAGACTTGCACAGTACAGGCTCCTTACTGTAGTTCATAATCCACACTGCTGGCTCGCTCCTGCTCCGGGCTTCAGGAATCACCATCCACTAGTGGAGGGGAGGCCGTGGATCTGTTTTCACCACCAGAGGACAGGTCCAGAGCCCAGAGCTGCAGGGAGTAGTAAGAATATGATAACAAATGCTTCTTTTAGTTAAAAACAAAATAAAACAAAACTTGTCTTATGGTAGGGAAGATGCAGAGCACTTCATTGAAGTCAACTGTGAGACTTTTGTGATCTGGTTTGAGGGCCTAGTTTATAATAAGCTGACCACTGAAGAGCTGACTTAAAAATGAGTTTTTGGAACATAACCCAGAGTCAATTAGAAGCTATCTCTATTTCCTTTATTATTTTTCATTTTAATTGTTTGACTTAACCAAAGTTATGGGTCATTGCTAAATTACTTTGAAAGTACCCTTTGTCTTGATTGTTATCATATGTGGATGGTCCTCAAAATTATTAAAATTAATTTAGATATTTTCAATTTTGTAGAGAGATGGTATTTTCTAGGTCATAATGCGAAGGTGATGTGTGTTCTAGCTTTTGGATGCCTTATAATTTTATAACATAATTATCGGTAGAATTGAATCATCAAATAAGGTGGCAAGGTTAGTGGGAGTGGCTTGCTTTAATGTTTCAGGTTGTACTAATTTTAGATAAAATGAAATTAGTGTTTCTATGGACAATGGAGCCAACTTCCCAAATTACCCAATTCAATTGGGATTGACTCAATTTAACAAAATAGTACTTTTAGAGTTTTTGAGGATAATGAGAAAATGGAAGTGAAATTAAAATTCTCTCTTGCACTCTTGCAATTTGGATAAAATAATTTCTGTGAGCAGCCATCAAGAAGGCCCATAGAAGAGATTCACTTTGTGCTCTAATTGTAGTTATATTGCATGAGTTTAAGCTCTCTGTTACTTCACATGGAAAATATTCTGTCTTAATGCAGGTCAGTGTCCTTTTCATTATGCGATGTTACTTTTTGTTAAGTAATGAGCATAGAAAGAAGAGATTGAGAGTTGGTCTTCTTTTTTTTTTTTTTTGGAGATGGAGTCTTACTATGTTGCCCAGACTGGTCTCGGAGTCCTGAGCTCAAGTGATCCTTCCACCTTAGCCTCCCAAGTAGCTGGGGTGGTGTGTCCCACTGCACCCAGCTGGAGTTCGTCTTAAAAAGGCAGAGAAAATTAGAACCAAGTTAAGGATTCCAACATTTTTTTTTTTTAAACCAAGAATATCTTGGGAAATTCATAAGCCAGTCTACACTTGGAAGAAAAAATTTTGTGATATGTCTGACTTTGGAACCAGCAGATAAATAAATCCTTTCTTGTGGTTATAGGTCCTAGAATGGGTTGAGTTTAGACCAGCTTGACCTATCTATTAGGAGAATGAATACTCTTTCATGGAGCCAGACCTTGTGGGTATTCCTGGATGTTGATTGGCTTTTGGGGACATGAGCACTTGTTTTCAGGAGGCCAGACAAATCATAGCTGGTTGTGCACCAATTCCATGTGATAGCCTTCAGTATGGTGATATTTACATCCTTCTTACTGTGTGGCTTTTCATGACCAATAATATCCTGTAGAAGGGGCATATTTTGGGCATTTAATAAATCAATAATACTAATAAGTGTTACCAGGTACTGTTACCGAGGTACTAATAACTTATACATATTAGGCTCATTCCAATGCTGTGTTCCCAGTTTTTACCTCTAACATACTACAAATATTCCTGGGGCTGTGCGTGTCACATTCTGTTTGTTTCAGAGTCTTACTGGGTAAATGCCCATGGGAATTCAAACCATGGCCGGGCAAAGTTGATTTGAGGGTAGGTCAGGGCGTGGAGGTTAGAGACGGGGAAAGAGGTGAAAGGGCCTCTTTTGACTTGAGTGTTAAAGCCACGTTCTTGTCAAGTGTTGGAAGGGCCTCTTGATTAGGTTTGGTATGTAGAGAATGGAAAGCTGTGTTGGTAAGCTTTCTTCTTCTCTTCCTAAATTCCAACTTGATAACAACAGAAAAGCATATTTGACCTGCATGGCATTAAAATATTTGAGCATTAAGAGTCAGGTGCTAGGTTTGAGAAGCTGTTTAAGCCAGGCTAATGCAACTTTAGTGCAGATGTGATGTCTAAACAAACTAAGGAGTAGGTACACTATTTCTATTAGTAACTTAACATTTAATTTTTAAAGAACACAGCAGACTTTTTGAAGACAGTTTGAGGAATGGGTGTGGAAGGGGGTGTGGGGGAAGGAAATCTCAGCAGAATGCTTTTAGATATTTCCTGTTACATAAATGCTACATACTTCTCATGCCTTCAGACTTGTACCAAATGGGAATGAAGCCCATTGAGGTTTAAATTTAATTACTGTTACAAAGAATGTAGAAACTATATAGGTAGTGCAAGAACTGTAGAAACTAGCACAAAGTCTAATTTTTAATTTTTCATACAAATTCTGTATTGTGACATTTGAATATGGCATAATGAAATATGCTTAGACAAGAAAGTTTCATTTTTTAAAAAAGTGCTTTTGTTTAGTTCATAGCACTTCTGTTTTAGTAAGTCATACCCAGTTGAACATTCCAGATGATAAAGTGCCTCATTATAGTGTCCCCAAAATAACCTGATATAGTTATGTAGAATATTTTAATGTGTGTGTGATAAGGAGTGCTACAATGACATTGTGACACTTTTAATATCTGCATTTAATTTAGTAAATTGGGATTTTGTGTTAGTAATGGGAAGTTTAAAGTAAAAGCTTTGTAGTCCTAATTTGCTGGTATATTAAATTCTTTTTTTCTCTTATTTGTGACCCCACCCATGTACAGCCAGGTTTATCTATACTAGTGGCTGAAACAAGGAGCTAATATAGGTTTTGCTGTTGTTTAATCTTTCCTTCCTTATTTTTAGTAAAACGATAGAACTGGGTAAGGCCTTTGGGGTATTTATCATTGTATCCTATACTTATTTAGAGGTAAGAATGTGAACTTGTAAAATATTTTCTTTATATAAATGCTGTATTTGTCAAGCTTGTTGCAGTGTGCTTAGGTGAACCAAGACAGTCCCGGTAAATAGAATGTCTGGATTCAAGAACTGGCTCTGCCACTTAACAGCTAATGTTGGACTGTGCCTTTCCTTTCTATGAAATGTAGTATTTTATAAAAAGGAAAAATGTTATATCTACCCTACAGAATTTTTTTGCACATTAAGGAATAGGAATACATGAATGAAGGATGTCTTAAATTGGCATGTATTTGAAGCATGCTTCCTCAGGACTGGGGAATTCTTATTTCAGCTGAGGCACAATCTCAAGTCATTTGCTCATTAATTTTTTTTTTTTTTTGTACCAGGGATTGAACTCAGGGGCACTCGACCACTGAGCCACATCCCCAGCCCTATTTTGTGTTTTATGTAGAGACAGGGTCTCACTGAGTTGCTTAGCGCTGCGCTGTTGCTGAGGCTGGCTTTGAACTCGCGATTCTCCTGTCTCAGCCTCCCAAAGTGCTGGGATTACAGGTGTGCACCGCTGCGCCCAGCTGCTCATTGATTTTTAAAATTAATTCAATGGACCATTCATTGAGTGTGTATGATACGTGTTATTCTGTGTAACCTGGAACATACAAAGATAAGTGATTGTATATCTGGACCTCCACATATCTAGAATGAATAACTAGGAAGTAGTCAATAACTTATCAAGGGTATAGTTAAAATACTTTGGGATCCATGGTAGTCAAAACCTTGTTGGATAATAAGTAATGACTGTCCTGACATCTAAAGCTTTTCTAAGGTGGAACCATCCTTTTCATGATTTACCTTCTTACAAATTGGAAACAGCATATAGTCTGGTATCAGAGGTTAGACCTAGTTGTCAAGAAGACATCAGGTAGTTGTATGTTATGGCATCTGTTGCAGCCTGTAGTGACATCACATGTGAATTTGTTAGATGTACTGTGGAAGTTTCACTTCAGGACAAACCATCATGTTTAGTGAACTTGGGACATTTCTGAGGGAGATAGATCTTTAATGTGGTCAAGGACTGTGGTTCTTCTCTGTGTGAACTCTGGTATTGATTTTCAAAAGGCATATACTAATTTAAAAGAACCTATTTTTTATATTCTGGAATTAGACATAGGAAATCATTCAATCGTCAGATATTTATTGAGAACCTACTGTATGTTAGGTGTTGTGAATATAATAATATGGAATCATTACATGACTCAGACTGGGTAGGGAGATAAAGCCTTTTATATAAAGAGTTCAAATATATGGCAGAAATGACAAGTGTAAAGAAATACAAATTAAGGGCTGAGGCTGTAGCTCACTGGTAGAGGGCTAGCCTCGCACATGTGAGGCACTGGGTTCGATCCTCAGCACCACATAAAAAATAAATTAATAAACAAAGATATTGTGTGTCCATCTACAACTAAAAATGTATTAAAGAAAAAAATACAAATTGAAAGTGTGAGGTTTAGGGGATGGAGAGATTATTTCTAGTATATATGCATTGAGTGGAGTTTTGTGTCGCACCATCACATGCCGTACTTTCCCTGGGCAGCCCTGCGTTATTCCTGGTGTCACTGTGTCCCATCTAGTAAACATTCCTTCTCAGGGTCAGAATTGTCCTGGTTCAGATGATTAATTATATGGTCCCTCTAGCTTCAAGGATTAGTAGGACTTGACTCTTTGGAGATAGAGAAGAGTATAAATAATTAATAATAATAACAATAAAGGCCATGGAAAGACTTTTTGGTGTGCTTAGGGGAAAAAAAATGCTTTGTGTTCCTTTGGCTAGGGAACTAGGAAAGGGAATCACTAGAGATAAAAGAAGGGGAGTCATGTGAAGGCCAGATTTTGAGTGTCCTCAACGCCAGACCAGACACTTTGGATTTTATGTAGTTGGCCATGGAATGCTTTTTTTTTTTTTTTAATTTAAAGATTTAATAAGCTCCATGTATTTTTTTTGCCAGATATACTAAAGGACTCTTTGGGGGCAAAGGGGCTTAAAACAAAGTTGTTAGGGCCTAATTCAGAATCATTTAGATTTCTATTTAAGTCAGTGGGAAAATAAGATATTAATTACTGCAATCTATTGTGAAGTGTCACAGAACCTAAAAAACCATGGTTTTAGATCATGAATTAACTTTAGATCTTTGAATCAAACCTTGTTGTTTTATAGATGAAGAAAACTGACAGAGATTGTTAAATGTCAGAACTCTCCAGCAAGTTGTTGGCAGAGTGAGGTTAGGACCTAGATGCTTTGATTCCTGGTGTAGTGGGTGTTTAACTTCACTGTCAAGCTGTATTCTGGCAACCCTGTCATTTATTTTTGTCTCTGTCTTGGCTTAGTTGTAATAAAGTAAGGATGTTGAGGCTTATTTTTTAAATTAATTTTATTTATTATACAAATGGAGCACAACTTCATTTCTCTGATTGTACATGATGTAGAGTCATACCATTTGTGCAATCATATCCATACATAGTGATAATAATGTCCATCTCATTCCACCATCTCCCTGCCCCCACACTCTCTCCCATCTAAAGTTCCTCCATTCTTCCTTTTTTGCCCCACCCCATTATGGATCAACACCCACTTATCAGAGAAAACATTTAGTCTTTGGTTTTTTGGGATTGGCTTACTGTTGAAACTTATTTTTTAAAAATGGCTGGTGTCTAGAAATTCCAGGAGGAAAGCAAACATTGAGAAGGGAGACTATTAAACAATCATTCCCCTCCTGTGTGCCATTGAGTGCTAAAATGTGTTCTCTATAGTAGAAATCATTAAGGATAAAAATGAAAAACAGACCATAGATACTGTCTCCACACAGTGAACCCTTTTGAAATAGGGTTTTAAGTTCTGGCATGTGTAAAAAATAAAAAAGATTAAAAACAAGCAATCATTACGCTGGGCACAGTGGCTCATACCTATAATCCAAACAGTTCTGAAGGCTGAGACAGGAGGATTGTTAGTTCAAAGCCAGCCTCAGCAACGGCGAGGTGCTAAGCAACTCAGTGAGACCCTGTCTCTAAATAAAATACAAACTAGGACTGAGGATGTGGCTCAGAGGTTGAGTGTCCCTAAGTTCAATCCCCGGTACCCCACCCCCAAAGGAATCTTTAGATGTGAAATGTCATATTTTGTGGCAAACAATATTATAAAGGCCGTATGTATTTAAAACATTTGGAAATAGTAAATTTAACAAAATTGATCAATAAGGTTCTAGTTTCCAAATCATTAGCATGTGAGAACTTTATTTTACTTTAAAAAAAAAATTTTTTTTTGGTTGTTAATGGACCTTTATTTAATGAATTTATTAATATGTGGTGTTGAGAATCAAACCCAGTGCCTCACACATGCTAGGCAAGTGCTCTACCACTGAGCCACAACCCTAGTCCCCTTTATTTTACTTCAATTATACTTTATCATTATTGATGCTTTTTGAAATTACATGTGTTACTAGAAAGCTTTCAAGGTCTGAGGAGGGACCAGCAAGTGTGGCATATATATTTTTACACTTTCATAGGAAGTTAATTTTTTTATCATCATATTTTGGATGACCATCAGAGATAACTTTTAAAACATGATTTTGGAATGACAATGGTATGCCCAAATGATGGAACAAATATCTTCATACATACATACAGACCTTTATTTATTTGCTAGAGTATTTATGTTAAAAGAAGCAAGTAATTTTGGAGATTCAAGACCTAGTGTAAAGAAGTATTAAGATGCTAAAACTTCCTCTCAAACTAGTGAATTGATAATTATGTTATTGAATATACATATAAAACTTCATTCCCATCTCAAGGAACACTTTATTTTATTTTATTTATTTTGGGGGGGGGGGTACCGGGGATTGAACTCAGGGCCACTTGATCACTGAGCCACATCCCCAGCCTTATTTTGTGTTTTTATGTAGAGACAGGGTCTCACTGAGTTGCTTAGTGCCTCGCCTTTGCTGAGACTGGCTTTGAACTCGCAATTCTCCTGTCTCAGCCTCCCTAAGTGCTGGGAGTACAGGCATGTGCCTGTGCCCGGCTCAGGGAACACTTCTGAAAACCTAGTTCTAGCTTACTTTAATAGAAACAATTAGTTAGATGTTTACCTAAGTAGACAAATTGATCTAAAATTATTAGTACTTTCTCATGGACACTAATTAAATTTCAGAAAAAGAGTATGATTTAAAGTATGATTTTATTTTCTTTGGAAAATAGAATTTCATGTTATTTAGAGTATAGTAGGTTTGTTGGACAGAATGAAAATAAAACTGCAGCATAAATAATGCTGGAAATATCAAGATTCCACATATTAATTAACTTAAAAAAGATGGGAAAGTTAGACTAACAGTTGCTATGCCCTATGACCAGAGAATTATTTTCATTCTATAAAATATTGGTCATCCATGATCTATCATCTGCCTTTAAGCATTAGATTCAGAATAAGACACCTGTCAGAGTGGCGGACCAGGTAGCTAGCCCAGCCTAACTTTGAGGGCTCAGCATTTTGAGAAATGAAGCACCTAACAGTCTGCATGAGTGTGATCTTCAGACCTGTGACGGTTACCGGGCTTCCCTAAACAAATAGTTCAGCTCCCAGGCCTGGAGTTAGTCGTTTTGGAAGTTGTGTGGGTAGTGCATGGGAGTGAAAAGGAGAGCAGTTTTGAGAAGAGGGCAGGTTTGGGAACTTGTGGAGTATTGCTAAAGGGCGGCCTCAGAGAGAATTACAAGTCCTGGAGCCTGGGATGTGGATATATACTTTTTGTGACATGATTTTACATTTCTATAGATTTGATACTATTTTTTGATAGCATGGCAGAAGTAACAGGACAGAGAAATGGCCATCATATAATGACATTTCAGAGAACAATTTCCTCAAATTAATTCTTTTTTTTTTTTTCTTCCTGCTTTGTAAAATGGAGAGGTAAATGATGAGAATGCCTTGTCTTTCCAATTGGTCTGTAGCCTTTTTGAGAGCAGAGTTTAAGGGTTCATTTATGTAAGCTTTAACACTGTATAGAATACTTTTCAGATATATTATTTGGTATCTCTCTTTTTTTTAACATGGTTTTTTAGTTGTAGACGAACACAATATCTTTATTTTTATGTGGTGCTGAGGATCAAACCCAGTGTTTCACTAAACCATGCAAGGCGAGCGCCCTACCACTGAGTCACAACCCCAGCCCTATTTTGGTGTCTCTTAATGGTGTATTAGTGTGAAAAGTATATCTAAATAAAAGGTAAAAGAATAAGGTATAATATTTATACTTTCAATTTTACTGAAGATTCACTAGAACTTAGTTTGTACTGAAAGTCTACACTGTTAATCCCTTCATCTTTTTATGTTATTTGTTTTAGAGTACTGAAAAATATGCTTTATATAATCTCTCAGCAATTTTAACTTTCAAAGTTTATATGAAAATATATAGGGATAAATTTGAAATAAGTATGTAAAGGCAGAAGGAAAAGTTTTTTGACTTTTAAAGTTAAAATAGGAAAGTTAATGGGACTTTTTAAATGAAAGATTTAAAAACTTAATTTTAGTTAGTTAATATCTGTAAATGATGAACAAACACACAAATAAGTTCCCAAGGCAAACGCAGTAGTCCCTTGCCCTACTATTCTTCCCTACACCTGATTCCCTCTCCCCAGAGTGGACCACGTTTACATATTTAACTGTTTATTTTGGCATTTACCTTTGTGCTTTTAAATAACATGTTTATGTGGGTTGATCCCCCCTTCCTCTCCAGTTTGATTTTGAGACCTGACTTCCCACTAGGGCTGAGGATTCAGCTCCCACAGCTTCCCCATGCCTGCTTCCCTGCCTCATCCTCCTGGCACATTATATCATCTTGTAAAGGAATCAGTAGTGTTTGCGTTTTTATGACTGTAAATGTTATTCATGGATGACCAATCTAGTGTACTGTGATGGAATTGCCTTTTGTTTTATCTGTAGTTAATAATTGCATCATTGTCCCCCCAATCGGTTTAATTTTCTATGTCCCAGTCACTGATTCGCTGTCAGAATCATAAATCTTTCATATGTATTATTTGGTACATTCAAACACACCAGGAATTCTGTCAGTTTGAAACCTCCACCTCCTGCACCTTCCATTCTTTGTCTCCAGTTTGGAGTGATTAGTCACTCTAATTGTTGTATGCTGTCTTCCTAAAATCTCCTTATTTGCTGCTGTCTTGCAGATTTCATTTGTCTTTTTCCTGTGTTGGATGCTTTGTGTTTTGGATCCCATGTCTTCCAGTTTTCTTGGTTTTTTCTCTCCTCTGGGAGAGTTGCATGAGGAAGGGAGTATAAGATGCATTTGTTGAGGCTTTGTGTCTCAGAAGATGCCATGATTCTGCTCCCATACGTGTTTGATATTTTGTCTAGGGATATAAATCCAGGCTGGAAATAATTTGCAATAAAAATTTGATACTGTACTGCTTCTTATAGCTTCTAGTGTTGTGTTTTAGAATCTGATGTTTCTGTTAATTGATTTTTTATTTTTTTTTGGCGACCATATTCTTTTCTGAAGCATTTAGGTGCTTCTACTTGCTCTCATATCCTAAACTTTCAGTGTTGAGCTTTGTTTTTTAACCACTTTGCCAGGTGGGCCATATATAATCAAGAAACCATTGTCATTTGGTTCAGGGACATTTTCTTGTACTATTTCTTTGATAACATTTTCCCTTTAATATTTGTGTTCTCTCTGTGGAAATCTTGTTATTAGAACCCCAGGACTGCTTATACAGTTTTTCAGTCTTTCCCCTTCTATTTATCTTTCTCTTTGGGAAATTACCTTAACTTGATCTTGTATCCCTTCAATCATTGGATTTATTTCTGTCATCATATCGTTCATTTCCAGGAGTTTTAAAATTCTTTTCTACAGCTATTTCTGTTTTGTTAGTAATCTGTACTGTCACCTGTCTCTGAAGAAGGAAGTTGAAATTTTTATCAGTTCCTCTGAAGAAAACTGAAGTTTTTTGTTGTTGTTGTTCATAGAATCGCATCAATTTCATGTTTTCAGTGTTTGCTTTACTCTCTGCTTTCATTAGGGGTCTACTGTTTTTGCATTGGACATAACTCATACAGCCGTGCTGGCTTCTCACTCCTTCTGGGCAGATGTGAGGATTAACCTCCCTGCTGCTTCTTTTTTTCGGTACTGGAGATTGAACTCAGGGGCACTCGTTCACTGAGCCACATCCCCAGCCCTATTTTGTGTTTTATGTAGAGACAGGGTCTCACTGAGTTGCTTAGCGCCTCGCCGTTGCTGAGGCTGGCTTTGAACTCGCGATTCTCCTGTCTCAGCCTCCCTAAGTGCTGGGATTACAGGCTTGAGCCACTGCGTCCGGCTAACCTCCCTGCTTCTATATGACTTATTTTGCCTAGTAGATGGACAACAGAAGTGACTGCATGTCTCCCCTGCCAGGATGCTTGATGCTTGTGTTTTGGAGGTGCCACAGCACTGGGGATGCAGTTTGGGATGCTGAGCCATGCTGTGGAGGCTAGCTGCCTGGGGAAGCATCCAGCACCACTTTGGACTTGGCTTGAGTGAGAAAAAATGTTGGTTGTGATTGTGTTGGCTAGTGAGACTGGTGGTGGTTTTTACTGCAGTATTACCCAGCCTGTTTTGACCAATAAAGCTGTCAATCATATTTAAGAATGAGGTAGGGGCTGGGGTTGTGGCTGGGTGGTAGAATACTTGCCCAGCACGTGTGAGGCCCAGGGTTCGCAGCACCATATAAGTAAAAAAGTACATAAATAGGTAAATAAGTAAATAAATAAATGTATTGTGTTCATTTACAACTTAAAAAAAAACACACACACAACAAAACAACGAATGAGGCACAATAAGCTGTTGGAAAGCTCTGTCCTAGTGCGTGGGGCTTAGTTGTTTGGTAGTGACCTGGCTCAGCCTCTCCAATTGAGGCACTCCCAGATGTGAATGTCAATAGAGTTTTCCCAGGAACCACTCCACCAATTGCCTCTTGGCAAATGTAATTGTAGTTCCTGGAGTTTTGCAAGGCTGAGCGAAGGGAAAGGAGTTTGGGGATTTGCTGTTCCGTGTGTTCATGTTCTCTTCATCTTCCTGTTTTTAGTAAGGTACTCCTCCTTTTCACTGCACCAGCCGCCTGGAAGCCCACAGTCCCTCTGATCTCCTTTAGAGAATACTTTCAGCTTTTGCTAGGTTGGGCCAAGGCAGGCTGGGCATCTGACTGCCTCTTAACAGACTTTTAGGAGTCCTTCACAGTTTCACTCTATTGTCTGAAGTCCTTGATGCTGAAATTCCTGAGCCATTTAAGCTGTTGCAGTAGGAATTGATCTGCTTTTAGGTTTTCTCTAGTGCTGATTTATGTTTCCTGTTTTTCAGATCTCCTAAGTCACTTACCACTCTGCCATTTGCTTTCTGCCACCCTAGATTTTGTTGTGCTTATCTGTTGACCTGCTGTTTTTCCTTTTGTATTTATGTTTTTTAAGAAAACCCTTTTGGCTGTTTTTTAGAGGGAGTGTAGGTAAGTACATGTACTGAATCGGTACTGTTCCTGGAAGTTCCTTAGTGATGGATTTTTTTCCCTCCCAACTTCTTATGAAGAATGTCAAACATGAAAAAATGAAAACAGTAGAATGAACAGCTGTATATGTATTTCCACTTGGATCTGACAGTTAACTTTTTGCCACATTTGCCTTATCTCTTCCCTCTTATCTGTGCATGTGTGTGTATGTATGCACACATGTGCAATATTCTGCAAATGTGTATGTGCATGTGTAAAGTAAATGTATTTATGTTTACTTTTTACTGTAACATTTGAAGGTAAGTTAGAGAGACATCATGGCCCTTCACTCCTAAATAGTTCAGCATATATATTCCCAAGAATGAAAATACTGTCTTAGAGAACCATTATCATACCTATGGACATATGAAGAATAGTTCCACAATGGCATCTAATATCTAGTGTTTCAAAAATTCTCTATACCTTTTCTGTCCCCTTGAGAAGTGGGATTCAGTTGAGATAAACATGCTACAGTTGCGTGTTATTTTTCTTTTGGACTATAACAATTAGCTTTTGATTTTGGTATTTATAATTTTGCTCTAAGTTGATCTGGACCACTGTTGGCATATACAGAACTTGATAAATAACTAAAGATGTGGCCCTTATCTATAAGGAGATGTTAATGACGGCATATGGGAACAGATTTGATTTTATAAAGAATTTTAATGGTTTGTTTTTCAAAGTCAGGTGCTCCTAATCTAAAATTTAAGCAAGCCATGCTTTGCACAATTTATGAACATTTAAAATAAAGAAGTAGTATTTATCTTTACAGTTATTAAGAACTATGTTCAGGGTTTTCCCAGCCCACCTTGCAAACTTGGCCAGCATTCAGGCACATGACTTTTGTTTGCTTCAGTTGAATTTGAGTCTAAGCTCAAAGGGCATGCATTTTTGTTTATGACTAAGGACTGATCTCTGAAGTTATCAGACATTCCTCACATTCCATATGTCTAATTTTTACTGCTTGGAGGATCTGGTGCTATGCCAGAGGAAAATAGAGGCTAGAGTGCACAAGGAAATACCAGCAAAGAAAGTCTCCACATAAGTTATAAAAATTCAATCATGCTTAACTAGTAAAGCAAATGCTAGGTATGAAATTGATTTGTGGCATGTTAATGCTGTTCCTTGGGCTGCTTAGGAGCATTTCTTAGTTTTCTGATATTTGATTCTTGGAATTCTAACCCAGGAGGTTTAAAAAAATCTGTGATTCTTTCAGTTTGTATGTTAGTTGTACTTGGGGTCAGGATGAGGTGTTTTTGTAAAACAAATACTTGCAAAAGCCTCGTATCCTAGGAGTGACTTAACGAGTGGTTGATGGGGTCATCAGGATGTGGAGGGCAACAGAAAATAGATTCATTGAACACGTGTTGAATGAGCACCCACCATTGTTCTCCCTGCTAGGATTGTAGTGCTGGTCAAAACAAGTTGTGGAGAGTAGGGTGAAAGATGATATGAGTAAGAAATAAACTGGGTGATAAGATAAATAGGAACTATTTTAGGTGGATTTATATATTAGTCAACTCTGCTGAGGTAACAAGCAAATTTTAAATCTTAGTGACTTCTATAACAGATAACTACTTCTTGCTCATATTATATCAAGTCAACTAAAGACTAAAATAAGTAAAATAACCATGTAAACCATAAATTGCAGGGCTGTTCACTGCTGATGTGTTTGATCACTAAAAATGTGTGTTTAAAACAGTTCAATTTGTCTTGGTCAAAAGTTAACACATGGGGCTGAGGTTGTGGCTCAGTGGCAGAGCGCTTGCCTCGCATGTGTGAGGCACTGGGTTCGATCCTCAGCACCACATAAAAATAAGTAAACAAAATAAAGACACTGTCCATGTATAACTAAAAAAAAAATTAAAAAAAAAGTTAACACATATCATAAAAGAATCGAATTAGATTCTGATATTAATAACTTAAAATGTAACCTTTGTAAAATTAATAGAAAGTAATTTAATACAAAGAATTTGAAAAAGAAAATTCTAGAACCCTGTGTTTTAGAAGCTTTAATGTTTGTTAGTCTTTTGGTGTTACGAAGATTCAAGATTGGCTAAGTAAAAAGGATGTGTCTTTTGTTAAATAAGACATATATAAAATATGTGAACAGGCATTCTGTAGAAACTGAATATACTTAAGACTTATTTCTGAGTTTAAAAAGCCTTAGCCAATGTTTCAAAAAGAAATCAGAGTAACATTTATGAATGTAGACATAATGTTTTGCATGTCTATAAACAGTTGTCTTTGAAATGTTAGGTATGCTTTCCAGCATGTGCTTTTTCTCCAGCATGGGAAGCTGCAGGTGCACGGAGATTGTGTGATTCGTTTACCTTCTCAAAGCTTTCTTTGGAAGCAGTCTGACTTGGTTTAATTGTCTGGGAATCTGGTCAGATGCCTTTATAGTCTTCACATTCTAGAAGGCTTGTGCTTTTTTGGGAGTCTCTTTCCCACTTTGAGACCTTGGGCAATCACTGATAGTCAAATGCTAAATAATTCCATTTGAGTCAATTATGTAAAGATCTTAGTAAAAGACCAGGCTGTGCTAAGTGATCACTCTGCAATCAGGACAATTGTTGAGTTAAATCTGGCAGGCATGCAGTGTTCATGTGGCCAGACCAACAAGGTGTGTTTACCCAGGAAAGATTGGCAGAATAGGGGGTGTAGCTCATTTGGTAAAGTGCTTGCCTAGCATGCAGAAGCCCCTGAGTTCAATCCCCAGCACCACCAAATGTGAATATTATGTGATTCATTATGTAATTCATTTGCGTTGTCTCTAAATGGTTGTGAGACTATAAAGCAAAAACCATAGGATGGAAGTAAAACCAAAGTCATCAAGACTTGGTTCTTACAACTCTCCTTTCTTACAATACCTGTGCCTTTAAATCAGGGAGCCTGATGCATGGTAGGTAGAGGTAAGCACCACACAGTTGAACATTTCAGAAACAGCTTCACGTCCACAGAACCAGCAGCTCCCCCCGTCAGGTAGGATGGCCAAGCCACTTTCCTGCAGGAGCTGATTGCCATCCTTTGTACATGTGCTCAGCTATGTGACAGGTACCTCTTCTGAGGTTAACTTTATAAACCTGCATCTGAGCAAAATACTCGCCAGTGTCTAACCTAAGATTAAAATGTTTGTTAGTACTAACTGTACAAAAAAGGGTAAACAAACTGTGGTCTGAACTTACTAAAAAATAGGGCAGCAACATGAAAAGTCATATTGTTGAATGAAAAATGCAGAAGAATACACAGTATTTACTTACGTCAAAAAGACAACAATATGTATTTTCTAGGTTGTATGTAGAGAAAAGTCTGGAAAGTCACACACTACTTGTGTAGAGGGCATTTTTAAAGACAGAAGTGTGGGAATCTGGATGAGAGCTGTAAGTCAGATGGAACTTGAGTGTTATTTACAATACTTTAATTTTTTTTTTTTGGTACTGGGGATTGAACTCAGGGGCACTCGACCACTGAGCTACATCCCCAGCCCCATTTTGTGTTTTATGTAGAGACAGGGTCTCACTGAGTTGCTTAGCACCTTGCCGTTGCTGAGGCTGGCTTTGAACTCGAAATTCTCTGGTCTCAGCCTCCCTAAGTGCTGGGATTAGAGGCTTGAGCCACCGTGCCCGGCTACAATACTTTAATATTTTACAAGGATATGTTCTTATAATTTCTTAACTACAACACCCCCCCACACCCCCCCCCCCCCCCCCGCTGGACATTGAACTCAGTGCCTTAGGCATGCCAGGTGAGCACTCTACCTCTGAGCCACATTCCCAGCCCTTACTACAATTTTACATAAAAATATTTAAACTGTTTTTAAAGGACCGCAACCTGCTGTATGGAGAATGAATTGTAGAGAGACAAGAGTGGAAATGTAGCAACCAGTTAGGAAGTTTTGGTGGCAGTTCAGACAAGAGATGCTTGTGGCTTTGATTAGAGATGCAGTGGTGGGGAAAGTTGTGTTGATTGAGGACATGTTCTGGAGGGTAAGCCTGCAGGACTTCGATGCCTTGAACATGGAGTTGTTGAGGTGGAGGGCATGGAGGATTACTGCCGCCTGGTTGTGACTTAAGCATCAGGATTGAGATTCCAAGAGAGGTTTGTTTGTGGGGAGGAGAGAGAAGTTTGGAAGAAGTAGTTGTGTAGGGGAAATCAAGAGTTGTATTAGACATCCCCATGGAATGTAGGTAGGTCTGCCTTTAATAAATCTGGAGTTCTACAGAAGCATCAGCTGGAAATCACTCACTCACTGTTTTCTCTAAGAAACATCTGTTGAGCACCGTGACCATGCTCTGTGCTTGGAATGTAAAGCTGAAAAACCATTGGGAGCTCAGTGAACTGCATAGACAAGTAAACTAAAAAATGCAATAGGAAAATGTAATATTTGAATGGGAAAATGTTACCAAAACCAAAGCTTTATGAAATGTCACTAAATAGTGACAGGCTAGGGAATAGGATGACTTCAATGAGAAAATGATGTTTTAATTAATTTTTAAGAAAACGGAATAGTAAAGGAAAACTGTAAGGGTAAAACTGAGAAAGGGGCAGGAGGTGGAAAAGTGGAGAGAAGATATTTCAGGTAGAGGAAATTGCATATATAAAAGAATATGTTTGCTGCCTATATAATCAGGCTAACTGGTTTCCCCTTGACTCATTATTGGTACATTTTCCAGTAGTTTATGTCATAGGAATCTGCATTGCAGAAGTTCTGCTTCAGCTGTGAAATAGTATAGTATTTCATTTCTCTGCCACCTTTTCTCATGATATCCTGGTTTTAATGAAGGTATCTTGTTGTAACTATCTATTTTTTCTTTCTTCTCTGATGTTCGGTATTTGTAGAACACTCTGTCAATAACTTGTGCCAACTGTATCGTGAAACCTGGCCCTTCCCACCAAGCTTGAAGTCTAATCGTTTTTTTCTTCTCTCCAAACTTAGGTTGGGATGCAAATGTCCACAGCAGCATTATTCACAATAGTTCAAAGTAGAAACAATCCAAATGTCTATTAATTTATAAATAAGTAAACAAAACAGTGTATGTGTGCAATGGAATAAATTCAGTCATAAAAGGAACAAATTCTTGATACATGGAACAACATGTTATACTTCAAAAACACTATGGTACATGAAGGGAGACTGACACAGAAAACCACAAATTTTGTGATTCTGTGCCAAGGAAGCTCCAGATAAGGCAAATCTTATAAAGACAAAGTAAATTAGTGGTCGCCTGAGGTGGAGGTAGGGTTAGGAGTGACTGTAAATAGATTCAAGAGATCTTTTTGCAGTGGTAGAACTGTGCCAAACTGGTGCTTTTACCTGCATAAATTTACTCAAAGTAACTTTGTACACTTAGTGGGAAATGTTTATGGACTTAAACATCCATAATGCTACTTAAAAAAATAGAGGTTTACAATTATTAAATTCCAGTATGCTGACAGTTGCCTACATTAAGCTTCCCTGTGGTTGGAGTGATGAGGAGAACACAGGTAGTTACTGTTACTGTGAACAGTAACATACTGTTACTGTAGATTGAGCATTCATAATTCAAAATTTGACACCTGAAATGCTCCAAAATCCAAAACTTTTTGAACTCCAACATTACTACACAAGTGGAAGATTTCAGAACATGTAATCTTGTTTCATACACAAAATTATTTAAGTTATTGTATAAAATTAGCTTCAAGCTGTGTGTATGTATATAAATTGTATATGAAACATCAGTGATTTTTGTCTTTAGACTTGAGTTCAATCCCCAGAATATCTCAATTATCCCTTCTCTTCCTCTCCAAAAGAATCCCAAATCTAAACATGTCTGGTCTCAAGCATTTCAGCTAAGGGATAGTCAATTTGTAATAATTAGATTAGCCCAACCCCAATTAATATCTTGGGATGGTAGAATGTGGGTATTATATGCATTCATTTCTTTTGTGAGTGAGAGTGCAAATTGCTGAAGTCCACCTGGAGAGCATCTATCAGAATTAAATAACTTAAATATTAGTTAATATGGCTTTGAAAACACTTTCCTAATACATATTGACATTTTGTACCTTAAAAAAATGTGAATATTCTTTGACCAACTACTAGAATGGATTCTAAGAGGTAACTTGCATAGATGTAAATATTTACAAGCTCATTCATCTTAACATTAGTTCTTGAAAACTGTCAATTGATGATTAGTTGAATAACAGACTATGACCCTCTCAATGTATGCAAATATTAAAAGACTTAAGTAAACTTAAGTATGCTCATTGAAAGAATTCTAACTTATATGGCACTGCTTTAAGTCAGAGAAAATGCATATAATATGAGCCTGTTTGTATGTTTTTATAAAGAATATGAATTTATGGACTGAAAAAGTATCAAAATATTGCAGTAGTTATCATTCTGTAGGAAAGTGGAGGGACTTTAATAATAATAATAGCCTATTCTAACTATAGTATATGAATAGTTTGTTTAGCCTGGTATCAATTTTGTAAAATATGCACATTTTTATTATATATACATAAGTATATATTTATTTTAAAAACAGCCTGGAAGGCAACACATCATGTTGTTAACTGGGATGTCCCTCTCTGTTGTGGCTAAGGGAATTTTAAAAAATCTTTCTAGTTTTAGTAAAAGTAATACAAGTTAATTTTAATCATTGAATTAACCTCTTTAAAAGAGGGGTTTAGGATAACCTGGCACTGTCCATTCATATGGGTGTAGTTTTTCATTGTGCTGACTGAAGTACATTCTCCAGAGTGAATACTCAAGCTTTTCCAGTCTTCATTCTTGAACAGTTATTATCTGTGGTAAAACTATGTGTTGTTGAACCACAGGTTGGGGAATCAGGTAGCCTTGGTGGATTTTTGTTTGTTTGTTTGTTTACAGGACAATAATCCTTTAAGTCCTCTTCCTCTCTCAAACAGTCCCACCCCCTTGGCTGGCACAACCACTTAAATTCTCAAACTATTTTCAAAACCAAATAATCCAACAAGCAAACATTTCTTGGCTGTAAGGAGAGAAAAGGGTTCAGCTTGAAGTGTTTGCTTGACTGCTCTGTTTCTTCTGTGAAGTAAAAGCACTTTTTTTTTTAAACTTGAATTACTGAGACATCTGAGATAAACTCTGTTATATCCTTTGTAACTAAGAATGTTTTTGATTGAGCTATTCATTATGATGCATAATGTAATTATAATAAGTAAAAATAAGTCACAAAACCAAATGTTTTAATACAGTACTAAAAAGTTTTCTCCAACCCTGTCCTGTCAGATAATGTATTTGTCAACTATCACCTTAATATCAGTATTTCTGTTAATATCTGAGTGAATACATTTACCATTGTATCTACATAAACATTATATATAATATATATTATTACTTTTTTTGGCTGTACTGAAGATTGAATTTACCACTGAGCTGCACCCTCAGCCCTTTTTAAAATTTTGAGACAGGATTTCCCTAAGATGCTAACTAAGGCTGGCCTTGAACTTTTGATCCTCCCTGCCTCAGCTTCTCAAATTGCTGAGATTACAGGTGTGTACCATCATGCCTGGCTGTAAACGTAAAATCTTAAAACAATAGTTTACAATCCTTCCCATCATATCATTCTTCTTTATTTCTGCCTTTTCCCCCTAATAGTCATCCATTTAATCAACATTTATTATGTGCCAGCTTGGTATGAGGTAGGCATTATGCTATAGAAACCAAAAAGAACAAGGCCAAGGGAGAGACAGCAGTGTAGTAAGATGCCCCAGCTGGTAGAGGTGGATACTGTTGGTAGAGGTGGATAAGTGGGACAGAGTTCAAGAACACTGCACAAATAGCATTCCTAGGCTAAATGGAGTTAACATTTTAAATATTATTATTATTTTTTGTTACTGGGGATTGAACTAGGGTTGCTGTCCACTGAGCCACATCTGTAGTCCTTTTTATTTTTTATTTTGAGACAGGGTCTTACTAAGTTGCCTTAGGTCTCTTTAGGTTGGCCTCGAACTTGCAATGCTCCTCCCTCAGCCTCCCAAATTGCTGGATGACAGGCTTGTGCCACCATGACCAAAAACATTTTAAATGTTTTTTTTTTTTTAAATACTGCCAACTCGTTTCTTACAAGGATTGTATTGAGTTGCAGAGTAACCAGCAATGTATGAAAACAACTGATTTTCTCATATCTTCACCAGAACTGTTTTTCACTAAGACAAAGGAAAACAAAATAAAAACTTGATACCTTATTAGGCTTAAAATTAAGTCTCACTCGAGATGCACCCATATTATAGCATATAATAAGTACTATAGGGCTAAGTGATATTCCATTGCATGTGTATAAAACAATTTGTTCATCTGTTGATGGAAATTTGGGCTGTGTTCATCCTTTTGGCTGTTGTAAATAATGCTGGCTGTTGTAAACATGCATGCACATGTACTTATTTGAGTGCTTATTTTTTTTTCAGTAATAGACCTAGGCGTGGTATTGTGCTCATATAATTTTATGTCTTAAGTTTTCAAGGAAATACTAAGCTATTTCTACAAAGGCTGCACCACCATTTTACATTCCCATCAACAATGTACAGGATTCCCATTTCTCCACATCTTTGTCAATGCTTGTTTATTTTCTGCTTTTTTAAAAATAGCTCTTTTATTGGATATGAGCTGGTACTTTACCCTTGTTTTGATATGCATTTCCCTAATGACTAATGATCTTGAGTACTTGATGCTATTTTATATATAAATGAGAAAATGAAGGAAACAGAAAACCTTGATGTTGATGAACTTATTTTGAAATTAGTTGAATGTTTTTCGATGAAATGTTTACTTGATACTGAATGAGGTGGCTAGTTCCAAATCTGAGGATTACTAAGCCATTAATTCTGTTTAAGTTTTTCAGTCTGTTATTTTCATAACAGATACTTCTGAAGCCTAGTCAGAAGCACTCCAGGTTTGTTTTTAAATTGAATTGTTTTTCATTTCTCCACCAACTGGTTGGATTATGGATGTAATTTGTGCCCTTTAAACAGTGCTTCTTTTTTTTTTTTGGTACCGGGGTTTGAACTCAGGGGCACTTGGCCACTGAGCCACATCCCCAGCCCTATTTGTATTTTATTAGAGATAGGGTCTCACTGAGTTGCTTCGTGCTTCACCATTGCTGAAGCTGGCTTTGAACTCACAATTCTCCTGTCTCATTCTCCTGAGCCGCTGGGATTACAGGCGCACACAGTTTAAACAGGCACCAGCACCATCAGCATCACCTGGAAACGCAAATTCTCAGGACCCATTGCAGATGTAACAAGTCTGAAAGTTTGGTTTTGAGCCATCTGTGTTTTAATAAACTTTTTGAAGTTGAAATGGATGCACACTTAGGTTTGAGAAAAGTTCCTTTCAACCAACATTTTCAGGTTGATTCTGTGTTCATTAGCATCAACTCTTTTAGCTTGAATAGGCAGACAGTATAAACAGTTAAGTTGGTTTCTTTCTTTTTTTTTAAAGTTCTCTGCTACTTTTTTTTTTTTTTTGTGGATGGACACAATGTCTTTATTTTATTGCCTTGTATGTGGTGCTGAGGATTGAACCCAGGGCCTCACGCATGCGAGGCAAGCGCTCTACCGCTGAGCTACAGTCCCAGCCCAAGTTGGTTTCATTTTATAACCTGTTTAAGAAATATGTACATAAATTATATCATTTTATTTAGAAACTATTGTTTAAACTATAAATAACAATTGTAATGTAAAAAAGAGATAAGTAAGTTGTTTTAGTCAGCTTTTTTGCTGCTGTGACTAAGGACTCAACCAGAACAATTGTAGGGAAGGAAAGGTTTATTTAGAGGCTCATGGTTTCAGAGGTCTCAGTCCATAAGTGGCTGGCTCCATTAGTGTGGCAGAGGGAATCAACTCACATGATGACCAGAAAGCAAAGAGCGAAGTCTCTACTTGCTGCATACAAATGTATACTCCAAAACCACACCCCCAACCCCTACCTCCTCCAGTACCCCTACCACTTCAGTAGTAACTGAAATTAATCCCTATCAGGGGATCAATTCACTGACTCTCACAGCCAAATCATTTCTTCTCTGAACATTCTTGCATTGTCTCACACATGAGACTTCCAAACCATAACATAATCGCAGTGACTTGGGAGGCTGATGCAGGAGGATTGCAAGTTCAAGGCCAGCCTCAGTGAGATTTAGCAAGACCCTCAGCAATTTAGTGAGCCCTGTCTCAAAATAAAAAGGGCAGGGGTAAAGTGCTCATTGGTTCAGCCCCCAGCACACTCCCCCAAGGGTTTTTTGTTTTTTTTTTTAAAGCTACTTTATATCTTTGGTCAAATACTTAAGGAATTTAATAAGAGTTGTGTGCCTTTGATACGTGTTTTTCCTTTTATTTGTGATTAGACTCTGCTTTTTGCTTCTTCATAGTGTTCATTGTGAACGTTTGCAGCGTAAAGGCCCAGGCAGCAGATTATGCAGCCACTACTGCCTTTAGTGTAACTGCTCACTGGAGAAGTATGTGTTGCCTAAACACATGCGTCTTTGATTACAGATAGGGTTTTGTTCCTGTATAGACTATTCAAGTGGATATTATGTGTTTTGTAGAATTTTAGGATTTAATTCACAAATTTACATATATTAAAGCATATGAGTACATGATAAGCATTTGGTAAAAGTTTCACATTACTGGTATAATAATTATATGTAAAAATTGACTCATTTTTCATAGACTATTATAAACACGAAACTTTTGTAAGTAATGTATCTGGGTCCTAAGACCAACAGCATAAGCTTTGTGCTCTTTCAAAGGTGAATTACCTACAAGTATTGCCTTTGAAGAGTATATTCATGGTCAAGTGTGTTAACACACATGTAATTCCAGTTGCTTGGCTGGTTGAGGCAAGAGGATCCAAGTTTGAGGCTAGCCTGGGCATCTTAGCAAGATGCTGTCTGAAAATCAAATTGAGAGGACAGCTCAGTGGTAGAACACTTGCCCCGCATGTGCAAGGCTCTAGGTTCAATGTGTAGGACCACCAATATTAAAAAAAAATACTATATATACACATACATATATATGTATGTGTGTATGTGTATATGTATATTTTATTTGTGAAATAACTATGGGTTTAGGTGTTAGGTGGCAGAAAGGAGATTTTGGTAGGGAGGGCCTTCTGAAGTCCTCCAGATTTAAAATCTCCAGCTTAGAGTGAGTGAATGATTAGGACGTAAATGTCCAGGGAATAGCCAAAAAGTTTGAGGAAAGGGTTTTTTGGGATGAGGGGACTGAATATATTTATAGACTGAGGGGGAAATATTAACTAGGTATATCATAGTAGTTATTTTCTTTTTATCAGAGTAACAGTGTGTAAATGGGTCCTTGATTTTGTATGTTCAGTTTCTGAGGATGTTATTCAATATATTTTGTGATTTGTGTAAGAATTCAATCCTAAAACTTTTAATATTTACAATTAGGTATTTAGTGATTTTACTTACTAATAGAGTACATAAAAAGGTATTTTGTAGATATATAAAATAAATTATTAAACTGACATTTTTTAATTAGTCCATATTAATTATACAGAATAATAAATTTCCCTTGTTTAAATTGACTTTTAAAGTAAAGTTGCCAAGAAATTTTTACATTAAATTTTCAGGAATGGAAACTTCTGAATTATTCACTGAGTTCATAATTATATCTATCCTTGCAGCTGTAATTTTAGTCTTGTAACAATGACAGTTAAATACTTATTATCTGTTGACAAATTCACAGGAAAAGCTGAATTATTTCCAAGTGTAATCAAGTTACCATAATTGTAATCACAGCACACACTCTGATGCTTTTATAACTTCTTTTAATTATAAGAATAATAAACATATTCATATCATACTCAGGCTTAAGCATGTAGATTTGTCTCTTTTTTGTCACTTAAACTTGCCATTTTCATATCTTCTCATTCTTCATTTCTTCAGACTGTGTGCCTATGACAACGTTGATAAAGGTATTAGGGAAACAGTTCTCAAACAGAATTTATGTGCAGGGCAAGTTGACATAGGAGCTTACTCTAGTCAGCTTTATTGAGGTAGTCAAAGAGATATTTTTACAAGCAGTGAAAGTAGATAAGGCCACTTTCTCTGGCATGGGATTTTTTTAAACAATATTTTTTAGCTGTCAGTGGACTTTTATTTATTTATATGTGGTGCTGAGAACTGAATCCAGTGCCTCACACATGATTGGCAAGTGCTCTGCTACTGAGCCACAACCCCATCCCTGGCATGGGATTTTTTTTTGATAGGATATTTAATTCCTTTCTCAAAAGAAGCATCGATTTTCCTGGGCAACTTAAGATATGAGATGGAATTTGAGCATAATTTTTTGTACTCAAATTTACTCCATTATTACAAAACAAATATGGCAAGTTAGCATTTTGGGGCAGATAGCTTGAACATCGCAGATTTCATTTCACTCATTTAACATATATTGAAGCTTACCATTTGCCAGGTGGTATGTTGTCTAGTTCTCATTTAAACTTTACAATCTACCCTTTCCCCCTGACCTCTTTTCAAAAATAAACCAGGGAACTGGGGCTTTTAAAGTTAATAACTTGCCCTAGTGTGTGCAGTAAGTAAGTCGTAGAATAAGGAGTTGAATGCTGATTTCTTTGTTGCAAAATATCAAACTCTTAACTTCTAAGCCAGTGTTTCCAAAATTTTAGCAGGCAGTAGAATTACCTGGAGAGCATATATTGCTGGGTCCTAGGGTTTCTGATTTTGTAGGTCTACCATAGAGTTCCAGAATTATTCTTTTGATGCTGCTGGTCCTGGAACTGTACTTTGAGAACTACTGTTTAGTACTGTGCCACCTGACTTGGTTCCTCTTAGGAATTGAGAGAGAATTCACATGTCGTGTTTGTGTTGTTAATTATTAATATTGACTATTTACTCTGTGCTGGTTACTATTCCAAGTTAATTCCTTTTTGTCCTCACATCAATCTTAGGAAGTAATTAAATTGCAGGGAGAGGATGTGTGTGTGGAGGTGTGATCATAACTTAAGAGAAGGAAATTTGAGGTAAAGAAGTCCAGTTAAAAGGTCTTATGGCGTGTTAGTGGCAGAGGTGGTTACCCTCATTACTGCTTCTGTCAGCTGAGCTGGTTTCAAAGGCCAGTATTCTTGGAGCCATCTCTAGATTTCATGCTGTGGGAAGGTAAAAAGAAAAGGGACACTTCTTTTCATCCACTGGTCTTTTGTGTCCTTGGAGGACTGTTGTAGACTAGGCCTGGGAATCCTTTTCTTGTCATTTTCCTAGTAATCTGAAGGGTAGATAATGCACTTTCTTATTCTGATGGAAGATGTGGTTCTGGAAGTGACCTGTATTTAAGGTGAGCTATGAGACCTTTGATATTCATTAGCACAGATAAAAGGGATTCCAGAATATTTCATATGTAAGACCCGTGTCAGGGATGCCAGTGTATTAAATTAGAAAATATGTGGACTGGTGGCAGCCACCCTGCAACAAGGCATTCACTAATCTATAATGTTAACCTGCCACGATTGCTCCAACAACCTGGGAAAATTACAAAAGTGAAAACAAAGGGAGTAAGGGAAAAAAAATCTGCAATTTTGTCTGAAACCTGTATTCTGCTTAGGAAACCATGTAGTTCCCCGCCATTGGTTTTAAAGAAAAAGTTTTGGAGAATAATTAGTATTAAAGAGAAAGTATCTTAGAAAGTATTGTTAGGAGAAAGGGGTGAGATCATATTGGTATATGAATTCTTTGTGTTTGGTTCCATTAAAATTATCTTGAGTGACTTATATATATATGGGATACTTATAAAAGGAAGACATGTTGTCTTTCCTGTCAAGGAAAACTCATAGCAGACCTCACAGTTGAGTGTTTAGTTGATTTATATAAGAGCATTTAAATCTGAATTAGTATAGTTTGTTGCATATATTCTTATTCTTGCATATATTCTTATTGCATATATTGCACATATTATTATTGCATATATTCTTATTTTAGAAGTAATGATATCATTTCCATGATACCAGTGCTTCAATCCTGGGTACATTTTTGTTTTCAATGGGATGGCTATTTTGCCACAGAATTAGAACTGGATCCCAGGCCTCCTCACTTTCAGCTTGAGTTCCCTTTGCTTTGAGATGGCTTGAATTATTAATTGTAGAGATTTATTTCCCAGTCTTAAGCCTTGAACTTTTAAAAGGGGATAACGACTTACTCTGCTTTTTTGGATATTCATGTCTATATTTTATTCTTTTGTGTTTTTTCTTTCTTTAATATTTCAAATGCTGTAGTACAAACTCTGGAAGTAATCAGAACATAAAGGAAATGCAACCTAGATACCTAACTTGTGGTTAGGATATTGAATTTTGACATGTGGTCTGACAGAAAAAAATCACAGTGTATTTATTCTGGTTTGTTGTAGGTTAACGAAGCCCTTGTCATTTGCTGATTGTGTTGGGGATGAGCTGCCGTGGGGCTGGGAAGCAGGGTTTGACCCTCAGATTGGTGTCTACTACATCGATCACATCAACAGTAAGTTTTTCTTTTTGCTAAAAGCAAACATTTCAGGAAAGAAATCTCCAAAAGTCTGTAGTTACATAAAAGGGCATACATTTTACAAAGTGAATTTCCTTATTTTAAACCTCCATTTTCTTAATGACTGATACTTAACTGAAAAGCCTGTTTTAGTATTTGGGGCATGTGTGTGGATTTGCATCATGGGGAGGGACAGAGAGGGAGAGAGGATGTCTGGTCTGGCTGGCTGCCTGCTGGGTAAGGAATGAGTTTTCTTCTCTAGTGCAGGTCTAGGACTTTGGTGATAAAGAACTATTGGGTGGCTTGTTCCACAACCTCTGCATCTTCAGAGTAGTGTCCTCTTCTACTAGTATTTGCCCCAGGAAGAGTTGGACATGGGCTTAGTTGTGGTCTGAAGATGCAGCTGGTGTGGACTGGGTAGCCCTGGGGAGGGACTGGCTGGCATTCACCAGCAACTGTGGAAGACAGAATAGAAGTGGGAGAGACTGTAACACTTTTCTTCATCCTGTTTCTTGAGTTCTTTGTGGCAGGAAGGGACAGTCTCTCATTTTTAACAGCTTTTATATCTGTCATGGAAAGGCAGGGCAGAGGACTACTGTGGCCATAAGCACCTTTTAAAAACACATACCTGAAGTTGTTTTTTTTTTTTAATATTTGTGTGTGTATGTGTTTACGTGACTATTTCTTTATCTACTCATTTGAAAATTCTTTCAGAGAAGCATACAATAATCACAGTAACCATTTTGCTTATTTCATTTAAAAATGGCTATTTTGATAGATTTTGAGGACTATATAATGCATTTATTCTTTTTTAAATATTTTTATTCATTTATTTTTATGTGGTGCTGAGGATCAAACCCAGTGACACACGCATGCGAGGCAGGCGCTCTACCACTGAGCCACAGCTCCAGCCCCAATGCATTTATTCTTATCTAATTTCTCTTAGATCTATTATATTAAAAATTTTACAAATGTACCCTTTAATATCATTAGAAATAATATCATTATAGAAAAGTGTTTTATTTCATGCTATTCATTATTGATGGCTTACAGCAGTCCCTGTTAGGTATATGATACATTTTTTGAGATGTGCCCCCCCCCCCCCAAAAAAAACCCCAAATGAATAACAGTGATTTCTTACAGGTATTATGAAGTAGAGGGATGGAAAGGAGCAGGCACTTTGAGGTATCGATTCAGTTTTTCAAAGAGCACATAAAATTTGTAATCTGTTGTAGAGAATATCTGTGTAGTACAGTTTGGGAGTCAGTTTTCATGCATACATTAGTTCAACCTAAATACAAATAACAGATTCTACAAATTGTTGCTTCAGCCTTTTTTAAAAAAAATGATTAAAAGAAACGTCTTTTTTATTGAAATGTTCTCTCTCCCTGAAAATTTCTAAAAATTCCATGAAGAGGTCTTTATATGTGTGCATATGCCTGGATATGGGTGTTTGTGGTAATGGGGATCAGATCAACATTTCAGTGGAATATCTGAAATTTTGTGTAGCTGTTTCACTCTTACTTTTACAGTTACTTTAGGTGAATAAGATTTAGCTTTTTTTCTTTAAAGTATTTGGGAAACCAGAAGCCAGCCTAACTGTACTGGTTCAAAGGAAATAAGCTCCCATGATACTAAAATAAGAAAATGAATTCCCTCAGCTTCCCTCTTACCAACTACCAACTCTTTGGTATCTAAATCCATCATGCAGGGCTTTTTCTTCTTTTGCAGTGAAAGAGCTATTTCCACCTCTTTAGTTACTTCCTTCAGGATGTCAGTTGCCAAATTTGTCCCTTAAGTTTCAGATGCATATATTTGATTCCTTACTCTAGGATTCCACCCCCTCCCTGCAGATATCTCTTAATCACTTTTATATCCCATCCTTCTCTTCTGTGTTATGTCTTTACCAGTTATTTCCTGGTTATTTCCACCTTTCTAGTGATTCTTCTGTTTTAAACATTGGAAACTGTCAAAATGAAACTGAACCCAAACTAGAAAAGAAGAAACAAGTAACAGTAAATTTCTCGCTACCCGCTCAAGATCATCCTTCAGCCTAAACCCCTTACCAGCTATGGTCCTCTCTCTTTCCTTCACAGACATACTTACTAAAAGCATGGTTTGCATGAACTTCATTTCCTCCATTGTTCTCCTACATCTCACAGAAATCATTCTTGCTGGAGGTCTTCTGGGACCACCCAGATGGTCAAAACTGTCTTCTCATTTTCCTTGTAACTGTGGGTTATTCCTTGGGTTTCACGGCACCTTCTGCTGGCATTTCCTTCTTACTACCTCCTGCTGCAGTCCAAATTTCTCTTGACTATCACTTCTTCATCTGTTCCTGCTATCAGGACTTCTGTATAGTCTGCAGTTTACACGCTGAAGATCTTCTTGGGTGATAATTTTAGTTACTTCCTTCAAGATGTCAGTTGCCAGATTTGTCCCTCAAGTTTCAGAAGCATATATTTGATTCCTTACTCTAGGATTCCTCTCCGTCTGCCCCTTCTGCCCTCTCCATTTTCATCTCCTGCCCTGCCCCAGCACTGGAGGATCCTCCAGCAGTATCTTTTGCTTCCCTGGCTTCCTTTCTGTATGTCTGCTGGTCTAGCCCCAGACCTCTCTTCCCAATCCCTTAGGTCTTCCCTTTGGACCAATTGTGGCATCCTTCCAGGGTTGGTCTATTCAGGTGCCACCGCTTCCCAAAGGCTTCTCTGACACTCATGCCTGGACCTCACAGGTCTCCATTCCCATCTTGGATTTTTTGGCCAGCCGGGGTATTTTTTGTAATTCCAGGTATGTAGAATTTAAAAAAACAAAACAAAACAAAACAAAACCTTCAGAAAATTGCATTTAAATTTATTTGTATGCTTTTCTTACTAAATTTTTAGCTTCTCGAGAGCAGTGATTGCAACTTTTATTTCTTTATCCTTGTGTGCCTACTATAATGATTAACTCTTAAATATTAAAAGAAAGGAAGAGCTTATTATCTAACTCACAGAATAAAAGCTGGTTTAAAAGAAAAGGAATTAAAGTATATTTCAAGTGTAAATTGTACTTCAGAAAGCACCATTATGAGTAATATAAAAACTTGATTATCAGAATGTAAATTTTTAAGCCTACCCCTTTGCTTTAGTGTGGTAATTGTAACCTAGTGGCCTGATGGATTTACTGTGCCCTGAAGTATCCAAATTACCCACAGCAAGTAGTTTATTCACTGAAAAGGATCTTGCCCATTATCTCATTAATCTTCAAGACATTCCTGTGAAGTAGTTTAGAGAGCAAATGGTATTATCTTCTCATAACAGCTGGTCTACACATATGCTGTGTTTTGGCATTGTATAGTTTCAGCATTATTTTCTCTTTATTTAGATAAAAAATGAAATAAGGAGTGTTTGGTTGGTCTGACACTATTTCTCTGAAATATTCTTAAATATTTATAAGAAATGTTTGACCTTGACAATGATAGTTACTTCAGGCCTTATGCATTTTATGTTAGCATTTACCTTTTAGTGGGTGTATGTGATGAGGGTATAGACATTGATGGGAATGTTTGCATCTATCTAGAAGTTAGTTTTGAGGTACTATATATAAGGTTCTGATATCATTACTATAGTCTAAAGAAAATTACCTTTTGGTGGAGTCAAGGTTGTATCATAATTGTTTTCTTTCTTTTAGTTACCTAGATGTTGTTTGCATGCATGAAACTGCACAGATACCGTGTATTTTCAGTGAACAAATACATAATTTTTTGTATTTTCCATCCCAATCAAGATATGGAATTCCATCACCTCAGTAAGTTCTATCCTGACCCTGTCCAGGCAGCTCCTCCCTAGTGTTGCAACTACTGTTCAGATTTTAGTTTTGCCTATTCTAGAATTTAGAACTTTCTTAGATTTTAGGAATAGATTCTTTCACTCAATGTATTTTTAAAGGTTGTACTACTGGGCTGGGGTTGTGGCTCATGGTAGAGTGCTTGCCTAGCATGTGTGAGGCACTGGGTTGGATTCTCAGCACCACATATAAATAAATAAAATAAAAGTCCATTGACAACTAAAAAATATTTAAAAAAAAGAGACTGTACTAATGATTAAAACAGTAGCATAAAAGAAGAGAATTAGTGTATTTGACAGTGAACCCATATCCAGAACATATAAAGAACTCCTGGAAATCAATGTTAAAAAGACAACCCAATTTAAAAATGGGCAATAAGCTTAAGTACTTCACAAAGATATAACAATGGACTTAATTTTATTTATGATATTGTTTATATGGTAGTGTATTTTTCTTTTTATTGCTGAGTAGCATTCCACCACCTGAGCAAAACAGTTTTAAAAATCTCTTTTGCAATTTCATTTGTTTCCAGAGGTTTTAGCTATTATGAAAAAGGCTGCTATGCACATTGTTGAATGTCTTTTTTAAAAAACATTGTGGTAAATAATTAAGAAGTTTATTATGTTTTTCTTTTCTTTTTTTTGGTGGTGCTGGGGATCAGACTCAGGGCCTTGCAGATAGTAGGCAAGCATTATACCACTAAGCTACATCTCCAATTCATCAACCATTTCAAAGTATATAGTGTATTAGTGTTAATTCTGTGCACGTTATTGTGCAACAAATCTCTAGAAGTTTTTCAACTTGCAAAACTAACACTCTGTACCGATGGAACCAGAGTTCCCTTTCCTTTCTTCCTTTCTGCTCCTGGCAGTCAACATTCTAATTTCTGATTTAACTGAAGTTTGACTAGTTTAGATATCTTGTCTGTTTTTTGAAGTAAGTATTTGTTTTTAAGATTTATTCATGTCATAGCATTAAGACAGGATTTCCTTTTTTTTCAAGGCTCAATGACCTTTTTAAGGCTCTCTTGTAGGTGTGTCCTGTAATTTCTTTACCATTCATCTGGTGATGGATATTTAAGTTGCTTACAGCTCTTGGCTGCTGTGAATAATGCTTCAGTGAACAGGGGTGTGCAAATACCTCTTTGAGATAATACCCTGAAAGAGGGATGGCAGGATCATAGTTCTATTTTTAATTGAGAGACCTTTACTGTTTTTCCTACTAGCTACACCATTTTTGCACTTCCACCAAGAGCACACAATAGTAATATTTTCTCAACATCCTTACAAAGATTTGTTATTTTGTCATTGTGGTTTTGATTTCCATTTTCCTGATGATTTGTGATATTGAACATTTTTTAAATGTGTTTGTGGGCCATTTGAATATATTCTCTGGGAAAATGTCTAATCTTTGTCTATTTTTAAATTGGGTTTTTTTCTGTGGAGTTATAGGAATTCTTTATATATTCTATGTATGAATTCTTTATCAGATACACACACACAATGAGTATTTGTTTTTCTAGTCTTTCACTTTCCTACTTATTTTATTAGTGGTGTCTTTTGAAAAGTAGAATTTTAAATTTTGCTGAAGTTCACTATGTCACTTATTTTCCTTTTATGGTTAGTGTTTTTTGTTTCCTAAGAAATCTTCCAAGGTTGTAAAGATAGTCTCGTATAATTTCTTCTGGTTTTAGCTTTTGCTGTTAGGTATATCCAATATGAATAGATATTCGTTCATGATATGTAATAAGGGTCAAGATCTAAGTCATGTGTAGTGGCACACACCTGTAATCCTAGCTACTGAGGCTAAGACAGGAAAATTGAAATTTCAAGGCAAGCCTGAGCACTTAGCAAGACCCTGTCTCAAAATAAAATATAAAGGGCTGGAAATGTAGTTCAGTGGTAGTGTTTGCCTAGCATGTTCGAGGCCCTGTGTTAAGTCCTCAGTATTTAAAAAAAAAAAAAGAAACGGCAGGGTGGCATGGGGAGTCAAGAACTTTCCCCCTCTTATGTATATCAGAGGAAGTTCTAAGACCAACTTTTTTCTCCCTGGTACTGGAGATTAAACCAGAGGGTGCTTTGTCAATGAGCTATGTTCTCAGTACTTTTTATTTTGAGGCAGGGTCCCACTAAATTGCCAAGTCTCACCTCACATTTGTCCTCCTGCTTCAGAACCATCTGCTAACTTTCATTTCCCCAGTGAATTGATTTAGAACCTAGGTTGGAAGTCATTCAACTGTGTGTGTGAACTCTACCCCATTCCATTTAATTATTTGTTTCTTTTTACTCTGGGACTACACAGGCTGTACGTATTGGGAAATATGTTAAGTCTTGAAGTCAGGTAATAATCTTTTGGCGTTGTTCTTTTTCCAGTTTACATTGATTATTTTAGATCTTGCACATTGTTAAGTTTATTTTAAAATCAATTTATTATTTTCCTCAGAAGAGCCTGTTAGAAGTTTGATAGCATCTATAGACAATTTGATAGTATCTATGACAATACCATGAATATGCCATAATTTGCTATTAAAGTTTTCTTTAGTTTCAGCAAAGTTTTGTGGTTTCCAGAATAGAGGTCATCTTTTGATTTTTCATTCAATATTTCTAGATATTTTTATTTGGGGGGGATGAAATTTTACATAGCATTATAGAATCAACTTACAGGCACATAATTTACATACAATAAAATGTATACTTTAAGTGTCTACCATCTCAATCAAGATAAAGATTTCTATCATAGGAGAAATTTTCTTTCCTGTTTGTAGTTAATTCTTCTTCAAATCCATGTGACTCGATTTCTATCACAATAGATTCTTTTGCCTATTCTAGAAATGCATAGGAACATGTGTTAGATCCATTCATGTTGTTGCATGCATCAGTTGCTTGACCCCTTTTATTCCTGAGTACTATTTGATTATATGAATATACCTGAAATTGTTTATTCATTCAACAATTGACGAATGTTTGGGGTTATTTCCAGTTGCTTATTTTGAATGTAGCTATTGTGAACATCTTTTTGTGGGAGTATGCCATCACGTTTAGCATAAAGATCCTAGGGTGGAATTGCTGAGCCATGTTATAAGCATTAACTTTACAAGAAATGGCCAGGTATTTCTACAAAGTTGCTGTCTATCAATGCTTTAGAGTTCCAGTTGCTTTTGGTGTTGTCATTCTAAATTTTATCAGGTGTGAAATGGTAACTCCTTGTGGTTTAACTTTGTGTGTCCCTGCAAACATTGAGTATCTCTTAATATACTGTCATTCCTGTGTGTTGTGCATACACATGTTTTTTGTGTGTGTCAGGAATTGGTTCATAACTTTTCTCCATGTTTTTATTTGGTTATTTGTTCTCTTATTACTGAGTTGTGAGAATTCCTCACATCTTCTATATTAAAGTCTTTTGTTGTGAAACCTTTTCTTCTAGTCTGTGACTTCTCATTTTCTTTGTGGCAGATTTGAAGAGATCAAGATTTTAAGTCCAGTTCTGCAACAACAAAAATGGAGAATTCACTGACATATGGTTGTTTTGATTTCTTCTGAATCCTCCTTGCTCTTATTTTTTAGAGTCTTTCTGTCTTCTGTATTCTGTCCTTGGTTTGTAGTTGTCATCAGCCAGAGAGATTAGGTGGTGTGTGCTTACTCCATATTACTCTGAACCACTCTCCCTCCTCCTCCTCCTCTTTCTCCTTTTCCTCTTCCATCTCCTCTTCTTTCTCTTTCTCTACCCACTCCCCATAAAGTGACAGTTTCCTTTTTTCTTTAAACAGAGAGGAAGTACTGCTCCTACAAGGGAGGCGTCTCAAATAGGTAGCCCTGAACCACTCTATTCTACATGAGCATTGAAGCAATATATGTGCTGAGATTCAAGGAAAATTTCTCTAGTGTTTATAATGATTCATACGGACTTGTTCGCTTTAGATGGAGAGAAGTAAATTGTATGCTCTTCTATAGCTTCTCTAACCTATTTCATCCTGTAAATTTTCCTAGGCAGGTAAGCAATTAAGATACTTATCAAAGAAAAATATTAGCTATTTAACATCCAAGTAAAACTTAATTTGGTGGTAGTGATTCTAACTTCTGAAAATGTGATAATTTACATATTACATATACTTGTCAAATTTAGAGATTTCTCAGGCATCATTTTCTTCCACCTGAGTGCAGATTTTATGTAGATGATTGTGTCTTTCTTCTTGAACCTGTTATTTCCCTTTACTTCAGACTATTCCTTCTTTGTCTCTTCCTTTGATTTATTTTTCTTTTAAAGGTTCATAAAGCATGTATTTCCCCCAAGCTATGAGCTTACCCTGTTCTTTAGCTTGCACTTTTAAAATCTAGAATAGTGTTTTCCTTTGCAGTTACTATGCAGATGACTCTTCATCTACATTTTAAAAATTTAAAAAAATTTTAAGTCTTTTTAAATTTTTTTTCTTTATTAGCCGGCCGCCATTGCACATGACTGTAATCCCAGTGGTTTGGGAGGCTGAGACAGGAGGATCACAAGTTCAGAGCCAGCCTCAGCAACTTTGAGAGGTTAAGCAAGTCAGTGAGACCCTGTCTCTAAATAGAATAGAAAATAGGGCTGGAGATGTGGCTCAGTGGTTGAGTACCCCTAAGTTTAATCCTCGGTACCAAAAAAAAAGTCTTTATTAGAACTTTATAGTTATCTGTAGTAGTAGTAGTAGAGTTCATCCTGACAAACTCATAAATGCATGGAAATTGATTTCAGTTCATGATCCCCTTCCTCCCCCCTCTTCCATTCTGTTCTCCCTCCTGTCTCCCATTTTCCTTCCGCTATTCTTGACTTCCTTTCACCCATCTATTAATTTATATTTGATTGATTCTTTATATCATCCTATCCTTTTCTCTCCCTTTCTTTTATTTTACTCTAGTTCTGCATATGAGATAAAACATTTCACCACTGAGTTTCTGAGTTTGGCTTATTTGACTATTGACTTAGAAAGATATTCTTCATTTCCATCCATTTACTGGCAAATGCCGTAATTTCACTTTTTTTTGGCTGAGTAGAACTCCATTGTGTATATATTCACCACAATTTCTTAATCTGTTCATCTGTTGGTGGACACCTGGGTTTATTCCATAATTTAGCTATTGTGAATTGTGTTGCTATAAACATTGAAGTGTCTGTATTGCTGTAGTATGTGGATATTAGATCTTCTGGGAAAATACCAAGGAGTGGGATAGCTGGGTCATATCATTTTCCATCCTTAGTTTTTTGAGGAATCTCCATACTGCTTTCCAGAGTGGTTGTACTAGTCTGCAGTTCCATCAACAATTTACAAGTGTACATTTCCCCCCACAACCTTGCCAGCATTTGTTGTTGTTCATATTCTTGATCATGGCCATTCTGACTAGAGTGAGATGAAATCTAAGTGTCGTTTTGATTTGCGTTTTCCTGATGGCTGGAGATGTGGAACATTTTTTCATATATTTGTGGCTATTTATGCTGCTTCTTTTGAGAAGTTTCTTTTTAGGTCTTTTTCCCATTTATTGATTGGGTTATTTGTTTTCTTGGTGTTGATTTTTTATATACTCTGGATATTAATTCCCTATCAAGGGAGCCAAGATCTTCTCCCATTCTGTGGGCTCTCTCTTCACACTCTTCACACTCCTTTGCTGTGCAGAAGCTTTTTAGTTTGATGGCAACCTACTTATTGATTCTTCATTTTATTTCTTAAACTTTGGGATTTTTGTTAAGAAAGTCAGTGCCAGCATCTATATGATGGGATATTGTCTCTGTGTTTTCTTCTAGCAATTGTAAAGTTTCTTATATAATTCCTAAGTCTTTGATCCATTTTGATTTACATTTTGTGCAGGGTGAGAGAGGACTCTAATATCATTTTTCCACGTATAGCTATGTAATTTTCCTAGCATAATTTGTTAAAAAGACTGTCTTTTCTCCGAGATATATTTTTGGCACCTTTCTTGATTATTGGATGGCTGTAGGTATGTGGATTTGTGTCTGTTTTCTATCCTGTTCCATTGGTCTATTTTGCTGTTTTTGTTATTACAGCTCTGTAGTATAATTTCACACCAGGGTATTGTGATGCCTCCTGCTTTTCTTTTCCTGCTTAGTATTGTTTTGGTTATTCTGGGTCTTTTATTCTTCCAAATGAATTTTAAGAATTCATATTAGAAAAAATAATTATAATTCTGTAAAAAAATGTCATTGATTATTTTGAGGAGGATTATATTGAATCTGTATATTGTTTTTGGTAGTGTGGCTATTTTGATAATATTGAATCTGCCTATTCAAGACCATGGGGTATCTATCTTTTAAAGTCTTCAATTTCTTTCTTCAGTGTTCTTTAATTTTCATTGTAGAGCTTTTTTTTTTTTTTTTAACATCTTTGGTTAGATTAAGTCCCAAGTATTTAATTTTTTTTTGAGGTCATTGTGAATTGGATTATTTTCCTGATGTATTCCTTGGCTGATTCACTGTTGAAGTATGTGAAAGCTAGCTGGGCGCAGTGGCACAAACCTGTAATTTCAGCATTTAGGGAGGCTAAGACAGGAGAATCGCGAGTTCAAAGCCAGCCTCAGCAATGGCGAGGTGCTAAGCAACTCAGTGAGACCCTGTCTCTACATAAAACACAAAATAGGGCTGGGGATGTGGCTCAGTGGTCGAGTGCCCCTGAGTTCAATCTCCAGTACTCCCCCCAAAAACAAGTATAGGAAAGCTATTGATTTATGGGTGTTGGTCTTGTATCCTGTTACTTTGCTAAACTCATTTATAAACTCTAGAAGTTTTCTGGTGGAGTTTTTTGAGCATTCTGGGTATAGGATAATATTGTCATCAAACAGAAACAGTTTGACTTTTTTTTCCTATTTGTTTCCCTTTCTTACCTGATTGCTCTGGCTAATGCTTCAAGGACTATATTGAATAGGAATAGTGAGAGTGGAAGGTCTTGTCTTGTTCCTGATTTAGAGGAAATGCTTTTAGTTTTTTTCCATTTAGTATGTTGTTGGCTTTTGATTTGTCATAAATGGCCTTTACAACATTGAGGTAAGTTCCTTTGATCCCTAGCTTCTCTAGTGTTTGTAACATGAATGCATGTTGGATTTTATTAAAGGCTTTTCTGCATCTATTGAGATAATTGTGGTTTTTGCCCTTGATTCTGTTTAAGTGATGAATTGCATTTATTGATTTGCATATACTGAACAAATCTTGCATTCCTGGAATGAAACCCACTTGATCATGGTGTATTATTTTTTGATGTGTTTTTATTTTTTATTTTATTTTATTTTTTTTCTCAAAAATTGCATTTTAATACATGTTATCAAACATAACAGAAAAAAACAAATTTTCAGAAGCTGTACACACTGTTCACTGAAAACATTTGTTGAGGCAAATAGAAAAAATTGTTACAATCATAATTTTTCTAACTTTGCACAAAATTATAAGCAGATTAAATTCTTCATATTAAACACCTTTATA
>PVHX01005973.1:0-105958 GCA_004024805.1 Geosciurus inauris
GGCTGCCTGTTTACCTTTAATCAGGTTCAACTGTTACTCAGGCTTTGCTACACTTGCTTCATTTCTGTGTTTGCTAAAATATTTTAAGGTGATTCTTAGAAATTCTTTTATTTCAACTCTACACACATCAGTTTGAGTCTTTTAAAAACAACAGAAATTTCCTAATGCAACTGCAATATCATTATCATATCTAATAACATTATAGCAATTTTTTGATATTATTGGTATTTACTTGATATCATAATGACAGGATCTAAACAAAATCCACACACTGTTTGATTACTTTTATAATAGTATTCTTTTAATCCTATATCATTGTTATTTTTTAAAATTCTTTCAGTTGTCCTGTAGGCTCTTTCATGGTGTAAATCTGTTTGCTTTCCCTGGTGTTATTTAACTTGTTTCTCTACCTTTTATGTTTGGCAAAAAGTAAATTAGTTCTAAGGTGGCCAATCTATATGTGGCTGTTTAAAATATAAATTAATTAAAATTAAATAAATTTGAAAATTCAGTTGCCCACTTGCTATAGCCACATGTTAAGTGCATCTAATGGCTGTTGTATTGGGGAACATGAATGTAGAGAATTTTTGTCTTTGTGGGAAGTTGAATCAGACAGTTGTGGCCAAATACTATTTTCAGATACAAACATTTACAGTAGTGCTCTGTGCTTCACATCACATTGTGTAGGGAGTCACAGTGTCGGGATGACTCCCCTTATGGTCCTGAAATGGATATGTGGATTCAGTACTGACAGCTTGGTCCTCCACTGTAAAGTTCTCCATCAAACTTTACCTAGAGTGGGTGTTCTTAATTTTTTTTAAAGTGGGTCTTTGTAGGCTATTGGCAAAGCCTCTATAGTTTTTCTCTGAAAAATGTTTTAAAATGAGGAAAATTAAGTATATGGAAACACAAAGGTAATTGATAAGGAATTGAATAACAGTTCTCACAGTATTAAAGAGGAAATTTGCAAATAATGAAATGTGCACTTCTTTATTTCAGAATAAATAAGAACCAGTAGCAGATAAATGACTACTATAATTTTGTAATAGTGATAGTAAGTAATTGTATAATAAATGATATTTCAAGACATCTGCAACAACTACCAAATTATTTTTATATATTTAAAAAGTACCTGTGATTTATACTGCGATATAATCATAGGTACTGTGGTTATTACTGTGATTTGTTGCCTGCATTTTTGACTTAAGGAGATGCACAGTATCATTTTGGAGTTAGTAAAAACAAATATGCACCTTTTTTCCCCATTTGTGCTGATATTTTCTCTTTTTGTGCATGTACCTTCCTACCTTCCACTAAGTGTCTGTGGGACCCCCAGGTTAAGAACCCCTGACTTATGCCCAAATAATCTATTAATAATTTGTACAAATTCATCATTTTGTTAGGGATTTGAAATTGTGTACTTAAAACTTTTTTGTTTTGGGTAAATCTGTTATCCCTTTCACTTATAGAGCTCAAGTTCTTTCAAGAATGTTCCATTAGTGGTCTTGCTTAATTACCATGAAGTACAGTTCAATAGAATAAAGAATACCCATTTTACAGGTGAGGTAACTGATACTCACAGAGTTCATTTGCCCAGAGTCAAATAGCTAAAAAGTGATAGAAGTGGAATTTAATCCAGATCTGGGTCACTCCACAGTCCACATGCTGGATTCAAATTCTGCTCTACCGTTTACTAATTATCTAGCCTGCATCTTTCCAGGCAGTAGTCTTTTCAATTCTATGGCTCGAAGTCTGGCCCATGTTCCTTTATCTCCTTTTTCCCCCCATTCCTCAGCCATACTGATTCCCTTTTTGAATGTGCTCTAGGCTGTCCCTGGTGCCTTCCCAAGTTAACAGAAGACTTCATGAGTGGCCCCGCCAACAAGATCAGAATGAGAAATCACCTCCCTCAACACAATGCCAGACTCACATTCACAGTCTGAGATAAAATGTGTTTTGTGGAAACAACACTTCTCTGTTGACTCATCTTGAGCTTATTCTCAATAAAAACTCCCAAGCTGTTTTCACACATGCTGCTGTGCAATGAAACTCCTCCATCTTATTGTTGAGAAAATGGTGGGCTGGACCTGCAGAGCTTACCCACAGGAAGAATTCTCAAATTTTGATTTATCTGAGGGTAAAACTTAGAAAAAGGAATACACCCAGAAAGGGCCATACCTTGGAGAATAACAGCTATTTTTTCCTTTTTCTACTAATTAAAACATAATAATACTTTTAATTTAATTCCTTTATTAATCAAACTAAATCATTTTAGCAGTCATTCATTCAAATACTAATTTATTTAAGCAGGTATTTATTCAAACCATCCAACCATCTATTCCCCCATCCAATGTTCAGCAAATACTCTGTCCAGCATACTATATCCAGGTAAGAGACATAGCTGTGAACCAAACATTCCTGATGCCTGCTCTCATTTCAGTTTGAATTCTAGATAGGAAATGAGGAAACATAAATATGAGTACTTATGTTCCGGAATTTGATACAGGCAATGAAGGATAAAAGGGAATGAGGTGTACTGAAAGAAGGGATACTTTAGATAAGCTGGAAAAATCTGGTCAGAGGTGACATCTGTGTTGAGACCTATTCTGGGCGCCGAGTGTTGGCTTTGGATCTAGGCCTGGGTGAGATGTGGCCTCTGTTGTTAAAGAGATTTTGGACTAGTAATGCACTATAGGAAGGGATAGTGGTGCATTATAAGGGATGGTTAGGTCTACACACGCATCCTCTGTGTTGTATCAAAACAAGGATTTTGGCAGAAATTTGCTTGTTATGCATCATCCATATGGAATACGGAGCATGCATGTATTGATGTTACCCATTATGTAATCTCTCTCCAGTCATATTGTGATATACAGGAAAACATTTGGTGAAGAAATGTTAATACCTAACAGGTTTCATGGTGCATTCAGATGTCAGGAGGTTTGGCAGCATGCAGTTCTCAACCAAGGTATACAGGGGGAAAAAATGTTGGCTTTATTTTTACAGACAGGTTTCTGGGAGAATTCTGGAGCATACGGCAATAGGTATGTCCTTGTAGAGAGTATTATATAAATATGAGCTTTAAAGTCATTTGTACTCTTTTTTTTTTTTTTTTTTTTACCTGCATCCTCTCCCCTATTATCATGGAGATATACATTGAGTATGATACGAGTTCTTGCATAGGCTTTAAATTTGAGACCCACTAGCCTATATTTTATTTTTCCCACCCACTGTTTTTAACAAATTTGAAATACAATGTGTGATCACCTTGTACAGCAGTGTGGGACACTAGAACTGACTATTCAAACTGAAACCATGCAAAGTCAACTTAATAATCGATGGGGACAGTTTTTTGTCAAAACTTTAAAATCTCTCCTACTGTCCTAATAGTATAAGGAAATGCAAAAAAAAAAAAAAATAGTAATACCAATACTTAGTGCACTGTAATTTAAAACATTAGAAACATTGAAAATTGAAGTGCTTTATTTCTTTGAAAGTGCTTAGCAAGTGTAGTTTGAACTGTGCTTGACACCGTTTTGTCATCCTAACACTGAAGATACAGACTGAGCATCTTTACTGTGCCTTGGCTCATTGTCATACGCCTTTCAAGTTTGGGTCCCCTTCCAACATTTTATCCTTTGCGCTTTCAGTGTTGTGAAATATGAAGTTTTTTTAAAAAAAAATGTGATACTTTTTGCTGGCATCACTTCCTCTGGTACATCTTCCTCCTTTTCATTATATCCACTTTGATCATTTATTTCAGAAAGTTTGGCTTCATTAACTTCCTCTGGTTGCCCATGCCAGATCTTTTGAATAGGCACATAGTCCACATTCCCAAAGGCAGCTATTTCTTCTACAAGTTCTTTTGTGTTCAATTCAAAGTTCACATCTAGAGTTGACACTTTCATTTTTTGTTGCATGTTTATATTTATTGGCCAGTCCTCTTTGATGATCATCTATTTTGGTGAAATGGCATGTAGGTTTATCCATGGGAGATCAGGGGGTAAGACAACTACATACTTCACTGGCTGTATGTGACAGAGTACCAGATGCCCTGAGTCCAATCATTGACAAACTTTGAAAGAGGGTTGTGATTGGTTATTGATCATCACACACACCTGGTACCTACGTACTAGCCTGTGGACTAAAGAAGGGCTAATGGTGAGGTTTGTACTTCATGCAGTTACTTTCTTAGTATACCATGATAACTGAAATTTGAACCATGTTGTAGGGGAATTGATATGATTAAACTGTGGTAACTGAAATTCATGCCATATACAGTTATAAGGACTGAAGTAAGGACTACCTGTTCTTGCCAGAAGCTAGTTAGAAAAGAATTATACATAGCAATACAAGTTTCCAGTTTCTTTGGAAACAAATAACTAAGTAGTGGTTGCCTGCCTCTGAGCAAGTGTTTTCCGGTTTGCTCCAGTTCCCAATACACCCTGGTGCCATACATTCCGGGCCTCTGTTGCTGCACTCTCGAATACAATAGCTACTATCTACAAGTGGTCATGAGCTTGTAAAATCAAAATTTAAAGTTTAAATTAAGTTATTAAATTTTAAATGAATTAAAATAAAATGCAATTTAAATTCAGTTATTTGGTCTTATGAAGCACATGCTTTGTGTTCAATAGCCACATATTACTAACAGCCACTCTCTCAGATAAGACAGGGAAAAGAATGTTCATTTCTGTCACTGCAGGAAGTGTCATTAGTCAGTACTACTCTGTAGGTACTGATTTATATTAGCTTAATTATTATGGATCTCGGTCTACCTGTATCATGGAAAACCCCATATACTGTCCGTTCCAATTCAAATTGCTTTTGTTTTTCTTCCTAGCCTACATGAAACTGGATGAGATTCTGGGCAAGAGCACCTTTTCAAAGAGAACTCTTGTGTTTTCCCATACAGTAACTTTAATGATATTGATAGTCATCAATAAGAAACTCATGTCACTTGGTTTAGCAGTGGGCACAGTGATTTCAACATTGTCTACTTTGTTTTAAGGATGGCAAAGATAGTGGTATGGATGGTGATGCTGGTAATGAGAGGTGATGGGGTCAGTCTCTGACCCCTCATGCCAAATGATGTTGGTCAGCAAAGATTAGTTTTTAATATATTTTTTAATATAAAGTAAAAGGGAAAATTTAGGATCCTTCAATAGGAATTTCAGTGTAGAAATGTAAAGCTCTTATGGGATTGCCAGAACATCTGCTTTGTTTCCACAGTTTACTTATATATTAGGCATGTTTAAATATTTTCTTTCACTTATATACAAAATTAAATTCATATCTATAATGAATCTCATAATCAAGGTGATATTTTTATAGATCCTGTTGGCTTATGGGTCTACTAATATAAACATTAAGTAAGTCATACAGTGTTCAATTCTGTCTAAACATGATTTGGAAAATGATATTGAGGTGAAAAAAGTTGCAAATCCTAAATTAACTGGATAAAGTCTTTTTCCAATGTTTGTTTTTGCATTTGAGGGTTTGTTAACAAATATGTTTTGAACATTTCATACAGTTAGAACTAAGAAATTATGAGATGACTAATTCCTAGACCCTGCTGCCAGTGATACTTAGATTATGAAGGGAAAGGAGAATACAGACAGAAATCAAATGAGAGAATGTAAGTGGATGAGCGAGTGGACTGTGGGAAAATAGAGGTGAAGTTTGGGATGTGAAATGAATGAAGATGTAAGTTCTAAATGATAACAATGGTATTAATGAGACAGCATTAAGTCGCATGTTCACATAATAGTTGCAAAGAGGATTATACTCAATAGATGGAAGCTTTGAATGGAATTCATTTCCACTGACCTTTTATTAAAACAATGATCTGTTCAGTTTTCACATTATGAAATGTACTATTATTTGGAGGGGGGCTGTTAAATCACTCTAACATGCCAATTGAAGTGTAAACATGATTCCAACTTTAGAAAGAGGATCCTAGGCTAAGAGATTTGAGAAAGTACAACTTAGAAGGGGAAGGTTTTTGATTGAAACCCTAAGTTCTCCTACTCTTATTGTTTTAAAGATATCAAAGTCTCTTCTGTCATTAGCAGTTGACTTTATTTCAAGTTTAAGCAGATGAAAAGAACAACAACAAAAAAAAATTTTCCCCTTCACAGACCTTGAAAGTTTAGATATAAATGCTGAGCTATTTGCACAGAAGTCACTATCTTGAAAAAGTCTGCTTGCTTTCTTGACACTCTGGCAAGTGTGGTTCATTGCTAATTTTTTAAAATTTTAATGATGAATTGCTGCTTTGTTCTTTGAGGCTGCCTGATTAACTTATTCTATATGAGAAGCTACTATAGTGACATTTGCTGTCTTTTGCTTCCTGTTTTGGAAACATTTGGAAATCACTTGGTGCTGAGAGTTTTCACTTTTTTTTTTCTGGTATGATTTTCTGCATTTTTATTGTTGTAAATGATTTATTCTATTCTTTAATTTTGAATAGATCACACAATCATCTTTATGTGTCCAGCTGTCTTTTGTTGTAAGAGAGCTGTCTCAGATTGTTCACTGCTGAATCAGATTAAAATGACTTTTGTGTTATGCCATTAAAAAAATCTTTTGCTTGTCTTTTGTGGAGGGTTCATCCTCATGAATTAGAGCACATTGCTCAGAGTAAATTTTTTTTCTTACTCTTCAGTAGTGGTTCTATTAAATTCTAAGTCAAAATTTAAAAAAAGAAAAGTCTGAGCCTACTTTTTATCATTCTGATTTTGTGGGGGTTTTTCCTTTCCTTTCCTTTTTTTTTTTTTTTTTTTTTTTTTTGTGTTTGGAATTGAACCCAGGGTCTCATGCATGAGGAGCACTTGCTCTGCCATTGACCCACACCCCTGGCCTCAGATTTTTGTTGTTGTTTTTGAGGGAAGGTGCTAATTTAAATCATTAAGTCTTAGGTAAGATCTGAAGATGACTTAAGAAATTTCTGGAAGCTGTAGACTATAGCAAAACAATGAATGAGTGCATTTGCGTGCACACACACACATACTCACAAACACACCATTTTGCAAGCATTTTTAGAAGACTGATAGAAGTCCTGGGAGCTCATCTGTAACCCAGGTTAGGAGAGTCTCTTTCAGTTACTTCTGGAAAAATCTATAAAATGAAGAGGGAACGATGTCCTAATGGTGAGCTACATGAGATGGATTTCCCTTCCCACCTTCTTTCTTAAATTTCCTCATTCTCCAGCCAAAACCCTGGAGTGCTCTGGTATTCCCCCTCTCTCCTTTGCCCACATCAGGAAGTCTTGTTTCTCCTACCTCAAAATCGTGTTTCAAATTCTCTCCATGCCCATTGCCACCACCACAGTCCAGGCCTGTTTTCCATGTCTGACCTAGCCTTCAGCAAAGACGTCCCCAGTGACCTTCAGCTTTCATCCTTGCTTTGCTTGAATCTCTCTACACAGCATTTAGGATGGTTTTTCTAAAAGACATTTTAGATTCTGTCATAAACCTCTACTCCCCGCTGTGTGAGAGGCTTCAGTGGCTCCCATACGCATGGTGAATAAATCCAGACCACTGACCAAGGCTAGTCTAAGATTTGTGCCAGTTCTTGACATTTCAGCTAGATGGGCCAGACTCATTCCCAGGGTTGCATTCTGGCTTGGAATATTCTTTGCATTGCATTATTGAAGCTTTGCTTTCTGTTCTCCTTGTCACTTTCGTAACAGTTACTACATTTACATGTGTTACTCGTCTTTTCTCTGTTCACCTGCTAGAATGTACACCTTTGGCAGTGACGGGTTGTATATACCTGGTTGTTCTATATCCACAGTGTCTTACATAGTACCTGCCAGGTAGTAAGCTCTTAATTAATAAATATTTATTGAAGGAATACATTAAAATTATATAAGTTCCCCAAAGTGTTTTGGCTTTATCCTTTTCTCCAAAATTTTGGTTCTATGGATCTTCATCTGTAATTCTTTCACAAGCTCATTCATTAGACACTTGTTGAATACCTCTTACTATGAAGTATTCTCACATCATCATATTTTGAATTGCTAGCCCTTTGATGGAAGGTGGGTGTTGGTTCAAGTTCTGTGAGAAAGTAAAATTAACATAATTAAGGCTCTCTTTCATGATGTTTTAAATAAAGAATTTTTCTATCAGTAAATTAATGTTTGTCACAGAAGGGGTTTCATCATTATTAAAAAGCAGGGAACAATGTCATCTTCAAATTTTTCTGTGTTTTCTTGAGTTAATGACCCACAGGTTTTCCATTTAAAAGGCATGAACCTTGACCTTTGTTGTGTAAAGGAAAGGATGCCTTGTATTTATTTATTTATTTTCTATGCCTTAGAGTGGCTCTATTTTACATTAGAAATTTAGAACTCAGATTTATTTTTAAGGGCTAAATGCATTTTCATTATTTCCTTTTGAGAAAGTTGAGTATGGACTGGTTCTCAGTTCTCTTAAGAAACCAGTTTCTAGAACAGTTTGAAGAAATTACTTATGAGAAAGAATTGTTCCCAAAACTAAACTGTGAATAAAGCAACATGTAATTTATTCTTTCACAAAATATTCATTGAAGGTCTATTGATGTGGAGCTCTATGTGGTGCACCAAGAATGTTAGTTGAGTCCGTCTATGAGGGACCATTTCTTGTCTTCCAAGAACATATTATCTGTTGGATATATTCCCACCTGCCTTTTAGTCTTCCTCTTTCCCTTTGACTTCTCATTTTCTATTTTTCTTCTCCCATATTTATAGTTTAGTTACTCTGACTTCACATGGTATCTAAAATGTAATGTCCATATTGCTCCATGGTCTTGGCCAACTATATTGAAGATATAAGGGAAACCTCAAGCAAACCTAAATAAGCAAACTGAAAGTTGGAATCCATGTGCTTTTTAGAACCTGGTAGAGTTTTCCCTGGAAGAGTCCTAGCTCTCTTCTGAGTTTGGACCCCAGTTCACTCTGGCCACTCTGTGACCATGGATGCTCAAGACATCCTCTCTTATTCACAGTGGTAAACTGGAAGTGTGTGCACAGTATTGCTATTAAATTTATGTTGCATGTGATTTCCTAGACTATGGTCAATGAATTATGAATCCTTAGCCTTACTTTCTGATCTATACTAGACTAAAAATATTTTTTCAGAGGTTTTAAAATTATTTTCATACTAGAGCATATTACCTGTAGTTTAAAATTCCTCAATGGAGATGATTCTTAAATATTTTTTCAGCTGCTAAGTGTGTTTTACTTTTATTATTGCAACACATCTCTAACTCTTAACTCCCAAGAGCATTTTTATAACATTTTCTTATTAGTATGTTCCCATTCCTGTGTTTATACATCATGGACAGACACTTTTGAGTGACAGTTAATTTTCCTTTCCAGTACTCTCCTAACCAGAATTATCTGGTTAGGAGACACCTCTGTCTATCTCTAGGACAATAACAATAATAATAGATTTTCATAATGGTTATCCAGAGACATTGCAAGACCCAGAAATGACTTCTACATCATTAAAAAAGGGGGAGAGGGAGTCCTTGAAAAAATGTTTTTATTGCTTTATAATTGAAGAATGGCAGATACTTGGCATGAATGCTAATATTCTTCCCTCCCTCATGGCAGCCAAAACTAATAAATTCCCCTCTTCTTCTCTCCTGATCCCTATCAGGGCCTCAGAAACCTCTTTACCATTCTGGTTGCAAGCATTCCTATAATTTGGTTGACATTAAGCAAAAGAGGTAAAACCTAGTTAGCAATAAACTTGCTCTATCTCTGTCACTGTTATGATCACAGCCTCCTGCCAACTTAGATTGCCAGGGCAGCCACCATGACACAACATCGCTGGTTCTCTTAGAGAAAGCAAGCAGGCTTTGAGGTCTCAAACTGGCAGTTAGGGACTCTGGTCTAGAAGTGGCATCCATCATTTTTGCTTGACATGAATTCTTTAAGGTTCACTTAACCACAAGTATCTACAAGGCAGAATCTGATCATGTGCCCAGATATGGCAACATCCTGAAGTATTTGGCACACAGCACTAATGACTACTGTATCCCAAGTGCTATAGTGTAATACTCAATTTCTTAACATATTTCATGTATTGTAATGCCTTTTTTCTTTTCCCTATATGATTAATAGGATATTGATTCAACTTTTGTTTAAAAAGTAGAAAACTTCTTTAGGCCCTTCTGTTTTGGGTTCAGGATTCACAGAACATCCTCTGTAGCATTTGCCCTAGACAGTGTTCTTCAAATAATGATGATGATGCTGATGGTAATAAAACAGATTTATACTTACATACATTTGAGTAACACTTCTTAGAGTATTTTCTTTTGGAAAATCAGAATGCACATTAGCATATTAAATATTCTCATGAGTAATGAAATAATAGAAGTTACTTTGTTTTATTGTATTCAATGTTTCTCATTCTTTTTTGACTGCCAGAGTTTCTTTTTCTGTAGAATATCTAATGTCTCATGGAATTAATGTCCTGCCATATCACTGTAGTAAATACTGCAATTTGTTCACAATGACTTTGATTGTCTTGGGAGACACGGAAATACCTTGGGCAATTGTACCACATGACCCCACCTAGGATTTTTACTTTAAAGGTATTTGACCTTGGACATGTAGTTAAACCTTTTGGCTTAAACTTCTAAATCTGGAAGAACAGAGGGCGTGACAGTACCTACCTAGAGTTGCTAGTATACTGTAGGCAACAAAGGTTACATAGGTTGTTTCTTTCCCTAGTGTTTACTTCTTCCCCCCTATGCAGTCTGATATAAGCAGTTCCCCCAAAGTGATGCTAGTATGTCAAGCAGTATAGGATTTCTTTGCCTTGAAAAAGTGACCAAAAAATATGTGAAATTCAACCCAGAGACTCTACCAGAACACTCCCATGCCATACAATCTTTGTCATTTACTTTCTTTGGAAGCCCCTTGTCTGCTTTTATGAATGTGATTCTCATCTTTGAACATCCAAATAAGTGTAGAAATTTCAAGGGTAGCTGGCTTGTCTTCTCCAAAATGACCAAGAACTTTGTTCCTAAGGATTCCCCAGGAAAAAATATAAAATATTAGAAATTGTGAGATACTTGCCTGAGTCCAACTATAAGCAACTATCCTTATCCTAATTACATTGTTCTGGAATTTATCATGTTCTAGAAATCAAATTTACTTCAAATTACATCCATGCCATTTAAGCTTATGGATGATGAATCTCTCATGAGCTCTTTACTGAGTTTTTGAAATGGGTATGTTAACATACAATGAAGAAAGGTGTGACCCAAACTGGTGGCATACTTCTTCAAAATTGTATTTCTCAAATTTTGGGCTAGTATTTTTACTTTTCCTGTAGTAAAAATTCACTAAAGTGAATTTCACATTGGGAAGAGATTATTTTTTGGGATGCTACCTACTTCGATTCAAAGTTCTGTTACTGTGCTATTTAAATAAAATAAATAGAATCTTCTCTTAAAAACTAGCTCACAGTCCATTGCTTTGTATTTTGAAGTGATGTTAAGGATTATTTTTTTTTTTTTCTTTTTTGGTACTAGGGATTGAACTCAGGGCCACTCGACCACTGAGCCACATCTCCAGCCCTATTTTGTGTTTTTCATTTAGAGACGGTCTCACTGAGTTGCTTAGTGCCTCGCCATTGCTGAGGATGGCTTTGAACTTGATTCTCCTGTCTCAGCCTCCCAAAGTGCTGGGATTAGAGGCAAAGGATTATTTAAAACACTTGCAAGAACTGGAAGTATTTGTTAGAATAAATAATATATTATATAAGGTCTTCCAAAGTCTGTGATACAAACTAGAAAATTTCTTGTCATTAGACTGCATACATATCTGAAAGAGAAATAAATACACTCTTTTTTTCATTAGTTCAGAAGAATGACTAATTTCTCATCATATTATTTGATGCTGCCTCACTCCATATTCATATACACACATGCTAATAAGCCTCATCAGAATCAATGATATTTTGATGGTTTGATTTATTTTGGTGACTTTTGTGTTCTGAGTCCCTAGAATAGATCAGATATAGAAAAATAAATGTGGGCAAGTCTGAGTGCTTCTGAGAATAATATTCTGTCATATTTAATTAATCATCTGAATCAGTACATTTCCATTTCTCTGTCATGACTCTGAATTTAAATATTTTGAGTTTATTCTGGAAATGCTTTAAATTTTTTTTAAAAAAGTCATGAATTATCCTTGAAAAAGTTTAAACTTATCAAATTTATTTTAAATAAAAAATGTAGCAACATAATGGAAATTTGATGTCATCAGGGAGAGATTCTCATTTGCAATGTTTCATTTTGTTCTTGACTCCACCAGGCCTCTGTAATGGTTTCTGTGGGTCATGAGGCAGTAGAGGAGGGCACCAACATGTTTCATGCTCACTCTGGTTGGTGGTGACCATCCAGAGCTTGCTGTTGACAAGGACTTCGGGGCTCTGCTGATTCAAGGACAGAATTCTATTATTGGTTATTGATGTCTGCCACAGTTTAGCACTGGAAGACAATATCTGAGGTAATGTTTTGGTCTCTCATGTACAATAGAAATAACTTTGGTTTGGGAAACTGAACAGCTTCCATTTCAATTCCATTTGTGCACCTAACTAACTTTATGTGACTGAGCAAATCAATTAACATTTCTAACCCTATTATTTTCATCAGATAATGATAACATTGGAGTGGATAATGTTTAAGATTCATATCAACTCTAAATTGTCAGAACTTTGTATACTTAATAGGACAGTTAAGACGCCCTGGGCACCTGTTCATTTTTACAAAGTGCCCAGAAACTGTTTTTAGAGTTACCAACCATGGTAGATGATTATCATAATGACTCCCATGCAACATGCCTGCTCTTCCAAACTCCTTTTCCATGTGATTTTTCTGCTCCCATTAGGAAATGGAGTTAATTTTCTTACCTTAAACCTGGATTGGCTTGTGACTTTCTTTGACCAGTCGTAGAAAATTCTAGAGATTCTCCATCTATCTGGATTGAGATGAAACAGCAGATACAGTGAAGGACCCTATGGACTAGGCTGAGAAGATCAGTTGCATAAATGAGCCTGGGGGAGACCCACAGAAAAAACCATCCGCAGACTCATGGCAGGAAAATATTGCAGTGTTGTTTTAATCTGTTTGGGGGCAGTTTATCACGCAGTAGTAGATGAGAGATACTGGAATTCGAAGTCAGTCAATGGCTCTCTTGGGCTAAGAGGTCTGAGATGATCCCTGACAATGGGCTGGGCATCAGCTCAGATGCTTTGTTTTTTCCATGTTGTCTCTTACTTGCCAGCAGGCTAGCTAGGCTTTTTCATAGTATGTTAGTCTTAAAGTCCCAAGAGGGCAAAAATCACAAATTGCAAGGTCTCTTAAGTTTTAACTAGAGAGTCAAACAATGACTCTTCCTCCATATTCCACTCATCAAAGGAAATTTCAGAGCCATCCCAGATTCAAGGGGAGGGAAAATGGACAGCAACTCTTGATGGGAAGAGGGTCAAAGTCACATTACCCCCTGTCTCTACATAAAACACGAAATAGGGCTGGGGATGTGGCTCAGTGGTAGAGTGCCCCTGAGTTCAATCCCCAGTACCAAAAAAAAAAAAAAAAAGTCACATTACCTACAGATGTGTGGGATGGGAGGGATCCTTATGGTCACATCGGCTTAATGCCTTGTGATGTAAATGATGATGTGAGAAAGTCCATGATTCTCAATTACCAGACTGTTCAAGACGCAAAGCGGTTTACTTGTGTCTTACAACCTGATCCATTGGCAATGACTGCAGTATCTAAACTTCCTCAGGAGTCTGGCAACTAACAGCCAAAGTCACCTTGAAGAAACCCAATGTCAAGGAGGGAAAAGGATCAAAATGTGGAGTCTGCATCCCTCCTTACTACCTCCAGCTCAACCTCTCGTGCACAATGTTTTTCTTATTCCTGCAGTCCTCTGGAAGGATGAGGGCATGCTCGCTGTTCTACACTGAGGCTTCTGTGCACTGTAGAATGGTACATCTCACCTGCTGTCTTCATCCAAAGCGAGGTGTTCCTTCAACTTCTAGCAGTTTTCCCCAGTATCTTCATATTTCACAAATTCTCTGGTCTCTTCCATGAACAGAAGGATCTAGGAACAGAAGGCACATTTTTTACTAAGAGTCAAGGCAAAGACTCAGACATGAAACTATAGAAAGGGTGCTGTCACTATCCCTCACATTGTAGGCCTTAGGATCAGACAGACTTGAGGTGAGTTCTGGTTCTAATCTTACTTTGGGTGTGCCATCTGGCAAGTTTCTTACTTTATGCTGTAATTGTCTCATCTGCAGAGTGAGAGTTATCATAATACTTCATGAGTTTGTTGGGAAGATTCAGAAAATAAATGCACAAGTATAAATGAAACAGTGACTTCAGCAATGGGAGGAATATCTGGCAACTTGGTTTGAGGCCCTTCTTAAATTTCAAGACCATTTTCAAAGACGGACTTTGGTCCAAATTTGGAGAAATAGTTCCAACTTTAGAAAACTGAAATACAAGATGAGACAGAGAAGTTTATCTAATACCCCAAGGCTGAGTTAGATCCGGTCTCCTCTGTGCTCCCACAGCTTTCTAAACCGATTTCTACCTGTAGTACTCCTCTCTGTACTGGAATGATCGGTTTGCACTGCATGACAGTTGGGGACATTAGAGTGTGAGCTATTCAAGGTCACCTGCTCTGTCCTATTCATCTTGGCATCCTAAATCCCTAGCACAAACCCTGGAATGAGGAGAAACTCCAGTTGTGGGATTAATGGATGAGGAAGTTGATGTTTGGCTCATTGGTTGAATTACTCTTTCATTTGTAAAATTCAGTTTAAATCTCCTTTGCTCTAAGAAGTCTTCTTTGAATTTCCTCTGCAGTAAGAAATCTTTGTCAATGGTTAGAACTAAATTGTAACTACCATTCTTCTTTTTCTTTAAAAATATTTTTACTAAATGAATCTCCTTACTCTAGACCATAGAAAGAGACCAGATCTCGCTTGGTTACCTCTTTACATGATGAATACTAGATAAACATGTATGAACATATATGAAATTCAGTTAAGTTTAGTTCTTTGAAGATTATGTGCATTTTGACTAAGAAATCTTAACAGAGGTATTAATCCTATGTAAATAGAACCCAAAGTGTATCTTTCTAGTCCATATATAATACAGGATTCACCCATAAACAAAGACTAAGAGTCTCCCAGTTAAATTATACTGCATCTGTGATATTATCTTATAACAACTGGCATATAAACAGTGGCAGCGAAATTATTAGAACTGTCTGTTGTTCTCCAAAATTAATTTGCTTTCCCTGAATTATTTCTCTAGAAGTAAAATGTAGCAAATTATACCTACCATCTTCAGGCAATACTGTGTTTTCTTCTAAAAGTTTATGCACATATTTTGAGAAATACTTTTATTCTTAGGTGAATCTGTAAGTAGCACACTGCTTTGCTCTAATGCATTGGAAGATCATATGTTTTGTTTTTCCAACTAGAGATGACAGAAATTCTTGCATTTGTATTGGTAAGAAGTATTCATGATTTATCTGTGTGATGTCAACACCACAGCATGTTTTCTGGTTCTTATGATTAATTCTGAAAAGCATCAGAAGTTCTCCACAGGGTCATTAAAATGGGCTACCTGGCATGGGTATTTTCTTGTAAACTGAAAAATGTAAAGGTAATATAATGTTTTGGGTTCAGGATGATATTGTAAGATGGCATCATAATCTTTAGCTCAGGATAAGAGAATAAGTTCCTATATATTTCCAATTTCTTTTCATTACCTCTTTTTAAAAATAATTTTTTAGTTATAGATGGACACAATATCTTTATTTTTTTTATGTAGTGCTAAGGATTGAACCCAGTGCTTCACACATGCAAGGTAAGCGCCCTACCACTGAGCCACAACCCCAGCCACAACCCCAGCCACAACCCCAGCCACAACCTCATTACCTCTTTTAAATGTGATCCCTCTAAACCAGGAGTTGGCATGATGAGGCCCAGGAGCTAATTCTGGTCTGCCTCCTCTTTCTGTGAATGAGGGTTTACTTTCTGTGAATGAGGGTTCCACATCTATTAGTTTTTGTATTGTCTGTTGCTACTTAGGCATATAAACCATGAAACCTAAAAGATTTACCATCTTTTCCTTCACAGGAAATGTTCTCTCACCTGCTATTAGTCTTTCATGATCTGTTTGTAGTTTCAGCTACATGCAGGGTAATCCATTCTGCTCAGAGCTTCCCCATGGCTACCCTGGAACCCTTGCTTTCTAGGAGCTGCAGGTCTCCACTGCACTGCATGTTCCTCTCTGCTCTGCTGCACCCCTCTTTGCTTACATATGTGCTTTCCATTATACTGAAACATCTCCTGGATTGAGAGGACAGGAGCGACTTCTTAGTCTCCTTTGTTACTCTCAGAGCCAAATGGTACCCACATTCAGCTGATGCACAATGTTCATTAAATAAATAAGGTGGGCCCACCATGGTGGTGCACACCTGTAATCTCAGTGGCTAGGGAGGCTGAGGCAGGAGGATCTCGAGTTCAAAGCCAGCCTCAGCAACCTAGTGAGGCCCTGAGCAACTCAGTAAGACTCTGTCTCTAAATAAAATATATTTAAAAAGGGCTGGAAATGTGGCTCAGTTGGTCTGTGCTCTGGGTTCAATCCTCAGTACCAAAAATAAACAAACAAACAGATAAATAAGTGAGCTAACTACATTCCTTAGTCACAATATAAAGCAGCATTTACATAATTTATCTGAGAATCTGAACAGAAACACTTCTCAAAGCCACTTCTTTTTAATCATAAAAGCATCATAAAAAAGAATTTTGCCTTTATAGGTATACTTCCTTTAAGCTCATATGAGATTAGTTTACATTAAAAATAAATTTAGATCTCTGAGTTTATACTCAGCATTTGTTCTAACCAGGTCACATATTAAGGATGAACATCCTTGAATTTGAAAGAAAAATTGCAGATTACCTCAATCTTGTATATATGATGGAAACTTAATATCTCAGTATTATTGGAGTCTTGGTATTCAAAGGTGGCTCATCTGAGCACTTGGTTTATCATTTATTTACTCTTCCAGCAATACTTACTAAGTGTCTCTGATGTCCTAGGCACTGATGAAACAATAAAAAAAATATCAAAGTGTTTACTCTTGTGGAGTTGGCTCATTGGAATATGTAATTGCCAACCCAAAAAACTAGCAGCCTGGCTTTGAGAAGGGTTAACACAGCACTGTATGAGTAAGTAACTGGAGAGCAATTTAAACTGTGATCATAGACTTTTTCTCTGAGTGGCGGCATTGGAATTGGAATCTGAATAATAAGGAATAGAATTCTGGACAGAGAAAAGAGCCAGGACAAAGGATTCCAAACTAGGAAGGAATCTAGTGTGTTTGAGGAACAGGAAGAATGCAGGATGGGCAAAGTGTGCAAAGGAGAGCAGGGCAAAGAGGAGGTTCAGGAGGCAGGTGGGCAGCAGCCAGGATGGGGGTCGGTAGTGAGGTAAAGACACAGGCTGTTTTCTGCTCTGTGTTTAAAGTGTCTGAGTAAAGGTGGTTGATGCTTGCTTTTTGAGATTCTTCCTCAACTGGTCCTGGGGAGGGTATTGGATAGTGTGTTTGCTGCTGGCCAGCTCAGCTGCTCACATGAGCTCCATAGCGTGACTCTGAGTGACTTTAGACTGATGTAACCCCTGTGGGGGAGTCCTGAGGAGCCTACCTATGTGGTCACTTCCATGCTGAGTTGCCCATTTGTCCATTCCCTGGGCACCAACCAACCAAAGATGATGATCACCCAACAGTAACACATGCCAAGTAAGCACCCTCAAAGTTCTTTTTATTTCATCTTATTATCAGTTGCATATAAATGTGTGTGTTGTATACAAATTAGGTGACTCAACAAAGGATTTGATTGTAAGTAATATATATGCCAAGACGATGGTGTACAGAATCGCTGATAGAGAATATTCACCTAAATGAAAGTGTATTGAGGCTGTTGAACATTTTTGTGACATGTAGGATTACTATCAATAGTCAATAAAACTAATAAATGTGAATGTGATATGACCCTGGGCTGAGTGAACCAAGGACAAAGCATGTGACAAATTTAGCCACTTTTACTTAATTCTTTAAATATTTTGAGTCATTAACTTTGTATCAAGCCAGTTCTTCGCATCAGACAAGCAGAAATAACAAGATTTTTTTTTTTTTTTACGGCATTTAAGAAAAAAAAACTTTTGGGTGTTACTGATATTACTAAATTTACACTAGAGTCACCAATTTTCACAGTAAGCAACTGTTTAAGTAAAATGTTGTTCCTTCCCCCACCTGGTTGCTGTGCAGGGACACAGCCTAACCCAGTAATTATGGCTCTTGTTGGAAGCTTGCAAGGTTGTCATCTGGCTGTGGTTTGGTGAAGTCAGGGCCTAAGGAAGGGTGTGAAGGAAAGGAGGGAGAGGGAAGATGGCATACAGTCCCTTTTAACAAAGAAAAAGTAACTCAGGGAGTGGAGTCTAGCAATATGCTAAGAGGAAATGAAAGGAAATTCTTTAGTTCTAAACGGTTCATTGACCCATGATAATAAAGCAACTCTGCCAAAGAAGGATAATTATCTTTTTAAGTATCAGATGCCCTGTGGGTGAAGGCCTCCCTTCTCTTCTCTTGAAAAATGAACTCAGATTTAACAAATGCCTAGTTTACAAATTTAACAAATTTCCTAGTTTACTGTTGATGTGAATTTCCTGATTATGAGCTAAATTAATCAGTTTCCCCTCTTTCTCTCCCCACTACTCCCCCTTATGGAAATGTGGCCTGCCCAGCTGAGCTGAGTGCATTTCCCCTGGGCTCCAATTTCTACCAATAGCGTGATGGGTTAAAGCGTTTGATATTCTGCTGAGACCAGCCATTGCAAGACTGTGATTTTATGAGGCCGCTTTCCTGCTTAGCTCCAGGGAGCAGCATTCTTTCTTAAAACAATGAGGACAAAGGGAAAAAAAAGATGTATGGGGGTGGGGCAGAAAATAAGTCCAGGAATGTTATTTTCTCCTTCCAGTATCTGAAAATTAAACAAATATTAATATATGCTGTATGTGTATTCACACAGACAACCCATTCTTACAATGGTTTGACTTAACAAGTTTTCGACTTAGAGTGGCATATAATCCAACCCTCACAGCCACTATTTTTTTTTCATTTAGCAAGTAGTCAATAAGTGACATGAAATATTCAATGTTCTCTTTTATAATAAACTTTGTGTTAAATGATTTTGCCCTACTGTAAGCAAATATAAATTGTAAGTGCATTTAAGGTAGGCTAGGCTAAATTATGGCATTCAATAGGATAAGTATATGAAATACATTTATTACAGGATATTTTCAGCTTACAATGGGCTTATTGGGATGTAACCCCATCATAAGTTGAGGAACATGTGTACATATATACACACAGAGACACATACATATGTTTGCATACATGTGTGTGGACATATGTATGCCATGAATTCAAACAGAAATAGGAACTGAGATGTTATTGATGGTGTAACAGTGAATATTTGTTTGCTACTGATAAGTGATTAAACTGACATTCTTTCTGTTATACACTTAGATCAATAATGTAAATGTTTTGCCTTGTCTAGCTTACAGAATGCATTACGATGGTTTCGTTTATATAAGCAAACAACACCTTTTTATGATTTACCCTGAAATGTCTTTTTATAAAAATGTTTTTATCTTAAGTAAAATAAAAGTGCATCATAGTTATACATAATAGTGCATTACAGTTATGTATAATAGTTATGTATAACAGTAATATATAATATATATGAATAATTTGACTTATTCATAAATGCATACAATACTAGTACTTCCTTTGTCTCTCCTCTCCTCCCTTCCCCATCCATTTCCTCTATTGTATTGGTCTTCTTTCTACTTATTTATTTTTTAATTGGTGATATATATTATATATACACATATTTTTTATATATACATACATACATATATATATATATATATATATATATATATATATATATATATATATATATGGGTGTGGGTGTGTGTGTAGTCTATGATCACAGTTTAAATTACTCCCCAGTTACTCACTCATACAATACTGTGTTAACCCTTCCCATAGTCATGCTGCTGTTTTTTGGGGTTGACAATTACATATTCCAATGAGCCATCTCCACAAGAGTAAATACTTTTTGATGTATTTTTTTAATTGTTTCATCAGTGCCTACAACATCAGAGAGACTTAATAAGTATTGCTGGAAGAGTGAATAAATGATAAACCAAGTGCTCAGATGAGCCACCTCTGAATAAGACTCAAACAATACTGAGATATTAATTTTCTATCATATATACAAGATTGGGATAATCAGATATATATATCTGGTCAAACTCACTCCCTAGTTCTTCCCCTCCCCTCCAAACTCTCTCCCACTCTACTAATTGCCCTTCTATTTTCATGAGATCATAAATCCTATTTTATAAGAAAGCATTGATTTTGTGTAATGTTTTTAATACTACACTGAAAGTGAGAAATAGTGGTTGTATGGATAGACTTTCCTACCATCATAAAGTCAAGAAATCCTAAGTCAAACCATCATAATAGCATTGTAATGGACTTACTTTATAGTGATTAGGAGGACCTGTGTATTTTTGTTTTTACATAGGAGTGTTTTGCTTTTTAAAAAGTTTGTTCTTTTTAGATATACATGACAGGCGAATGTCTTCTTAGACTCTGAATAATCATCAGGCTGAGGAACCCTTATCATAAATTGCTTAATAACATGGCACATTTGTTAGTTGTTAATGAAGCTCATTGTACATTTTCAGAATGTCTACCCACCTTTCAAAAATAAAATCAGCTTCTCTCATATGTTCATTATGTATTTCTGTTATTTCTCTACAATGAAACTTACATTAAAATTTTAATCACGATGTTCTACCTACAGAAAGCTCCTCACTATTCCACTTGTTTCTGCAACATAGTGCCTTTGGCTGCTGGAGAGGACAGAGGTTTAGAATAGAGGTCAGGAGATAATAGTCCAGAATAGATCTTGCCTCCTGGTATAATTATCTCAGCAAGCACTGGAGTTACTCTGTACCCTAATGTGCCTTCTCTTAAAAGAAATTCTTTTGTGCACCACAGCTTCTCCTTTGAAGTATAACTAACCATGTTTTTAAGCTCTCTTTGCACTCTTTGGTGTTCAGTGGTTGGTAAATATTTGTTTCTTCATTCCTTAGTCTTTTAAAGTTCTGGTCCTGGGTCAAGGGGATGTAATACTGTGGGTATAAGCTGCTCAGTAAGAACACCACCCAAAGCAAGCCTGGTGTGCCTTAACAGACTTTGCTACAGATGTTCTCGTGTGCCCAGTGCGGCCAGTGGAGCGTTTCCGTGACCTGCGTCCTGACGAAGTGGCTGATTTGTTTCAAGTGACCCAGAGAGTTGGGACAGCAGTGGAGAAGCATTTCCAGGGAACCTCTCTCACCTTTTCCATGCAGGTGAGTGCACAGATTGCTCAAAATTGATTTTTTTCTTCCTCTTTAAGTCCTAATATTGGGCTTTCCACCTCCAACAAGACATCTCACCAGGAAGGCAGCTATGGTGTTCTCCATTGACATGATAATACAAAGTGATGTTACTAATCCAGTGCAACTCTACTGTCCATTGGCCCCAAGATGGACTGTGGGATGTCTGTACCATTGTTTGCAAAGCAGATGGGAATAATGGACAGAGGACTTAATGGACATTAAGACATTTCAGAGCATATACTGGAACTGGTTTTTTCTTGCCATGGTAAATATGTTGTGAGCAGTGCTTGACCTGTGTCCTGTTCTAGTTTCCAGGGAGCAGTGATAGGCAAGTTAGGTTGAACTTTGCCCTCATAGGGCTTATATTTTTTATTTTCCTGCCTTTAATGCAAGCTGCAGTGATTGATGACAGATTGGTATAATCATGATTGATTGATTGGGTATGGTCCCCCACCCCATACCCAAACAGATCTCCAATGAGAGGAGAGCTTTAGGCAGAAGTTGGATCGGTACTTTTCAGGTTTGGAGGAGGAAGTCCATAATGAGTTATCAGCTCGAAGGTGAGTGAATCAGCACCTCGAGCCCCTTCAGATCATATATGGAGAGGGCTGAGTTACTAGTGCATACACAAAGTCCTCTGTGACTCTGAAATTTAATATTTTGGAACCTGCCCTCTAGGAGGAATCCCATTCTTCCAAAATGTGGAGACGCTTCCCTCAGACTTTTAGTTAAACTGAATGTTTACTTCCTTAGCTCTCTGCCATAGATTTTCGAAGAGACCAGAAAAAAGAACTATTGAAGTCTTTGAATAAAAATGCTCATCTTGCTTCTTAGAAAAAAAAAATTGCTTCTTTGATTGAATTAAAAGCATCTAAACTTTCCCTAAAATACTGTGTGTGTGTATGTGTGTGCGCACGCGCGCCTATTGTATGACAAACCATTTAAAGTCAACTCTGGGCAAGGTAGTTCAGCTCAGGGTGGGTTTATCAAGCTTATGTTGCAAACACTGTTTCCAGAGAGACCAAGTAAAATAGGTGAAAACATCTATAAGTATTCAATGAAATAACAAGAAAATCCATGATTATAGGAAATACCAGCCCTTCTTATCTAACATGGTTTACTAGCAAGTGAATTCTATAACAATTGATTTGTATGTACCCCTTATAGCACTTTCAAAGTGAAGTGTTGTCAAACTTATTTTTTACTATAACACACAGTAGACATACATATTTATTTCACAATCACATATATCCTTCCCCATACATACACCTACCTACACAGGGGTGAAAAACAAGAGTTTCATGAAACAGTGCTCATCCATTCTGTGCATTCTAAAAGTTTTTGTCCTATCACTCTGTGCTCTCTTTGGTTTTTAATATTGTTTGCAACCTATTAAGTTGACTTAATGTCCCAGTATTGTAACTCCAGGTTTGAAAAGCATTGATGTACACAGGTCTGCTTACTTTTAGCCACATTAGGGCAGGAATTCCCACACCATTAATCAGGTTCATAGAGGGAAACAGATTTGGCCAATCCGTGTAATTCCATTTTGGATATTGTCATTGTAAACACGTTTCTTGTTCTGCTCTTTCAAACCCATTAAGCACTTTTGCTTTTTTTGGGTTTTTATTGTGGCTGGTGACAAGTTAGGTCTGCTGGTTTTCAATCAAGACAGTAGCTGGGAGAGAAAACCAGAACGAGGAAAGAGTCCTGCTACAATGAACACTCTAATTTTCTTCTTCAAGGTCAGAATAGCCAGAAAGGACTCCTCCCCTATAAAACACCCCATATTCTTGCTTAATGGATTATGATTACAGCAGATTTCCTGAGGAGAGACTTAAAGTAATCAGGCATTAATTAAACCACATCTGATTTAAAGATAACCAAAAGGTGTGATACTTCACCTCCCCAAACATTTTCAGCCTTCTTTTAATGCAATTAAAACCATAGCCAAGAGCAAAGAGCATGAAAAGTGGCAAGGGGGTTGGCTCACTGGAAAATTTATAACATTTTTATACATAACTTTTCACTTACTCTCAGGCGGAAATGGAGAACTGTCTGGTCCCACATATTGGAATCGAATGGTCCCCAGGAGAATGCTATAAATTAACACACAATGAAATTGGATCTAAATTATTAACGGGTGATATTTCTGAATAAGCAGAAGATACCATCTATCTGTTCTCACCTCTGCTGTTTTTTTTTTTTTTTTTCCTCCTTCTAGGATGGCCCCGAAGCCGGACAGACTGTGAAGGTGAGTGCTTATTATGTGCATACAAATTAATAAGGGGCAATTATGAGAACTAATAAAAAAATCACAACGAGTCATTTGCAGCACATCGCTATTTCATTATGTTATCTTCGAGGTCAGAGAGACCCTCAGTGTTGGAGCCATAAATCCTGACATTATAAACTGTGCCAAACAATATGTTTCCCATTAGTTTACAAGACATTACCTTTTGTAGTAAAATTATTACTATGCAAAAGCTAAAACAGCAACTAAATCAAGGAGTCCAAAAACAGAAACTGAAGTTTAAGGGTTTCCTGGCAGGGACTGCGTAAATACAGCGCATCAGCTCCTTGGAGACTTTGTGTGTTCCATAGTAAGCCCAAGGCATCTGTGACATGCCTCTAGTTCCTTACACAGTCTCCTTTTGCTTCATGTTATTGAGCAGAACAAGGTTGCAGTGGCCCCAGATGTCTTCTTTCCTGCTGGCCCTGAGTCTCACTGCTCTCTGCAACCCCACACGTCTTCTTTTCCTCCATAGGCACTTAAATACCCAAAATCAAACCCAGTAGAATCCGTGGAGCTCAAAAATGGGTTTTTAAGTGTGGTAGAAAGGAAAGGAGGTTTTATTAGAATAGTCTCTGACTCCATAGTAAAAAGACTAAACTCCTGGCTGATTGTGAAGCTGGGTTTCAGCTACTTTCATACAAATGCAAATTTCTATGTAGTTAAGGCCTATGCCTAAGTCCTATATAGAAAAGGCTATTTTTGCTTTTTCTTGATTTGCTAAAAATAGAGGCAAACCAGACTACCATGCTAATGTTATGCTTTATGTAAGGTTTTATGACTCCAAGCCTGGCTGGGACTAGACAGCATATTTGGCACCAAACTATACCAAATGAATGTGGTTCCTTTTTCATCTTAGTTTGTATATCACTTTAGTGTTTAGCACATATACTGTGGAAGTTTTAAAATAGAATGTCTGGGAAGTGCCTTTGAGGAGTTAATGTCTCAGAGGAACTGGCACCAAATGTGCTACCAAATTCTTATGATAAAAAGGTCTCTCACTACTGAATTGCTTTAGACACATCATGTTCTCATAGGGACAGAGGGGATATTCAGCTTTCGTTTATGCCTCTGTCTACCTCCATGCCAGAATCCCAAATGTGCAGACACTAAAACAGGATATAATTCCAGTGGCTTCTTTTTGAAATGTATTCTTGAAATACAAAACACAAATGTTTAAACCTGGTTACCAGAGTTTCAAAAACTCAGTATTCAAATGTGCATTCCAGTCACACTGGATGAGATGCTTTATGCAATATCTGTTTGATGGAATTCCTTTAGCCACTGAAGTAATAGTGTAGAGGTATAGCTAACCTTGGAAGAATGAACAAATCATATTCAGTGGAATGCACATATTGGTAATATGCACATATTGAGCATAACTGAAATTTATGAGTAGTAGGTTATATGATCTCAACATTTTATTTCAAAATTATGAAAGGGGGTGTTAAAATATTTGCTATACAAATAGGTTCAAATAGAGACAGAATGTATAGTAGTGGTTTCCAGGGACTAGAGGAAAGAATGAATTGGGGGTGACTCCAAATGGGTATGGATCTCTTCTGGTGGTAATGAAAATGTGGAATTGGTGGTGGTTGTACAACACTGAGTATACTAAACCCCACTGAATTGCAAGCTTTAAAATGGTGAATTTATGGTGTCTGGATGATGTCTTGATTAAAAAAAACACATTTGAAAAAAATATACAAGCATTGTGTTTAACAGGGCTGAGAATCATGACCCAATAGCAACAACTTTTTTTTTTTTTTATGTTCCAGTTATCTGACAAAATCTCCTCATGATTTTTTTAGCTTTGATGGTAATGATAATGATTCACTCTTAACATATAGCAGCATATAGCACTTATTTATGAATTGTCAAGTGTAGTTACTGTCACCATTGTTATTATTTAGCTTAAGTTGATTTTTTAAAAAAGAAACAAGTGTTATTTTCTTTAAAATTAAGAGATTATGTTGTTTGGGGTGTCTTTTAATTGTCTCCAAATGTGATTACATAATTTCCTTAGCATGAGTTAATGGGGACCCTGCAAATCCTTTGTGGAATATAATGGCTAGAAGACACATCTCTCTCTCCCTCTCTTGCATGCACACCTTCAGTGGATGATCAAGCTTCAAAAACATGTGCAGTTAGGCCAAGTTCACTTATCTAAAGATGTCTGTTTTTCATACCTATCCCACCTGTGTATCATTTAACTTTGGTAGTTCAACAAGAGGTTTATTCTTTGTTCTTATTTTAAATCGCTAATTTAGGGTGTTGTGGTTGAGACTTGGGAATCTTCATTGTTGAGAAGCACTCACTCAGAGATTTGTTTCAGAGTATAGAAATTTACCAGCCTCACTATTTTGTGGTTTTAAATAGTAAGCAATGATAACTATATAACCATGACCCATGGAAGCCAGTCTTCAAGTCGGCAGCCCCTCGGGGGAGCACAGCAGCATCCTTGCTGTTCAGCTGTCCAAGTCTGAAGACTAAAGTTGGAGCATTTCATATTTTGAAATTCACACAGTCGCACATTTTGAAGCAGGGTTTGACAGGCTGCCACGGGAAGCGAAGAGGCCATTCTCTTCATCTTTGCCTCTGTGTGTGATTCTCACAGTTCCGTTCCGCCTGATGCCTGGGTTCTAAACCATTTTTGTCTCATGCTGGGTTGTAATAGCAATAAGCCCAGTAATGGTCTTTTCCCCCGAAGCAGCTGTTGTTTCTGTTAATGAAGGTGCACCACTGAGTTAGCCTCTTGAACATGATGCCACTTGAGGGGTTTTGTTTCAGAGGCTTTAGATTCTGCTTTGCAAAGAGCAAGGGTGGCCTGGCTTGCTCAGTAAGGCACTTGTAGCAGGAAAAGGGAAATACAGAAGAAAAAAGCAACCTCTTACTTCACAATTGATTGTTAGCTCTCGTTTTTGGGTTTAATAGTAGTAGAACACGGCCATCCACCAGGGGACCACAGCAGTGATTTGGAGGTCCTGCAGTGTTGGGAAGCACTCTCTTTCTCTCAGCCATTTACCTCTCACATTAGCCTTCCCTGACCCCCACCCAGAGTAGCCCTCCTAAACCTCCTATTTCCTATCCTATTATTTTATTTGGAATTCTGTCTTTTATTTGTGTGTGTGTATTTATGTTCCTTTATTTATACTTGGTCTTTCATCCCCCAAGAATTTGAGTTTCCTTAGACCTGGATTTTGTGCTCAATTATGATGCGGTTCAGGACTTGCTACCCAAAATAGGGCACGTTGGCATCCTGAGTATTTTAAGGTGAAGGAAATAGAGAAAACCACAGAAACAGGAAGATCACTCTCTGGCCTTGTCCCTCATGCACTAAAATGGACTGTAAAAGAATGATCTGACCTGCTTGTCCTAAAAGTAGGTCACAAGACCCTCATTTTAGAAGGTTCCTGCCTCATACATGAAGGCTAAGAAGACCCTTAGCGTGTGTGCTCTGCTAAGCCTCCCCCCAGCTGTATTACCAGAGGTCAGACCCTTTTTTCCCTCCAATCATACTTCTTCCAGACTCCATAAAAATAGTCTCCCCCTATGTCTTTGGGTCTTCATTTCTGAAACCTCCCACATCACATAAAACTTGTACTAAATTTGGTTTGCTTGTTCATCTGTATTTTATTACATAGTCTGAACCATGAACCTAGTGATGGGTAAGGAAAAGATAAGCTTTTTTCTCCCTTATGTTCTCTGTGGCTCTTTTGTTTGAGGAGGAGAATGAAGATGATAGGACTTTGCTTGACAGAAGGCATCTTTGCTCTTCTTTGTTTAAAAACTTTCATTTTTTTTTAAACATGAAGTATCAGATAATATATGTTTTCTAGTGTGGAATTAGGGGTCTAGGTTTTGTCAAGTTTCTATCAAATATCTCCCATACTCCATGTATCACTGACAAAGACCAAAATTTTCACTAATCAAGCTTTCATATTATAATCCAAGATTTAATTCCAACTAGCCAAACCAGTAAGGCAATATTCATTGCTTTAAAAGGGATGCTGTGTACTAAGTTTAATGTGAACTACCTTTTAGGGCAATTACTGTACACCTCTTTGTGTGGGAGGAAGTTTCAGGTATATTAAAGAGAGAGATTTATGCCAGACAGGTAATCTGGAATGTCATAAGAACTATTTATAGAACATGCTTGCCTACCCTCTTCTATGTTATGGTGCTTGAATGCTGTACTTAGAGGTTTAATTCTATAGTATCAATGCTTTGGGAAGTGTCTCTTAATAATTGTTGAAATACTAGCAATTACTTTTCAGATTAGAAGAACAAGAAAAGGAGTTCTTTAAAAAAGTGTGATTAAATTTTTTTTTGAAAAAGCTTCTATTCACTGAAGAGTTTTTATGATCCTACACTAGATTTTCTACACAATATGAGGATTTAGCTATCTTTTAGTATCATGAACATAGAGGACATTTTACCTGGTAATGAAGACAGATAATTAATACACTTTGACATCGGTCACGGAAGGCATATTAGCTCTGTGACTTACTAGCTATGCAACTTCAGGCCAGCCTCCTAACCTCCCTGAGCATCCATTTCCTCCTTTTTCAAGTGGAGAATCTCTACCTCTCATATGGGGGCACAGTGAGGAGAAACTGACAAGTACAGAGCAGTGTGGGTGGTGGGGACTGACTAGGACTTAGGCACAGGCATGGAACCCATAACCAGACCACCCCGGTTCCAATCCCAGCCCTGCCACACGGAACCCCTGGGACCTTGTGTATGTGTCTTAATATTGATCTTAATTTCAATGTTCTCATCTGTAAAATAGGGTGGGGTGGGCCTTATAAAGGTGTATCTGGCATTGAGAGTGTGGGTAGCCTGCTGAGTTCACTTAATTAATGTTCAGTGAATATTCTCACTATTAATTACTGCCTAGTAGCTTAAATTCTTAAGAAAAATTTCCTCTGATCATATGACTCAGGCTGTTTGAACTCATAAAAAAAATCTTGTTTGAACTCATAAAAAAATAAAATGACCACCTGAAAATTCAGACAACTGCCTTCATAATAGGAGAAAACTAAAAACTCTTTTAATCCTGATATATTTAGTCTCTGCCATATTCCTGGGTTCTAAACAGTTAAGTCACAGGCATGTGTCTTTTGTGTCTCGCATAGTTACCTGAAGTTGGTTTTATGTTTTTCTTTTTTAACCAGGGGCACTAAACCACTGAGCCACATCCCCAGCCCTTTTTAAATATTTTATTTAGAGACAGGGTATCACTGAGTTGATTAGGGCTTCACTAAGTTGCTGCAGCTGGCTTCAAACTTGCCATCCTCCTGCCTCAACCTTCCGAGCTGCTGGGATTACAGGAGTACACCACATCTGGCCTGAAGTAGGTTTTCATAGTACATAAAACTGCTGCTCATCCCACATGCTGATTCAGTAGGTTTGATGTGGGACCCAGAACTTTGTATTTTAACAGATAACCACAGTGTTTCTGATACACACTGCAGCCCTGTGCGAAGGGATGATAAGAAGCAGATGTGGAGGAATCTTCACATACCTACTGCTCTCAACCCAAACTGATTTCCTAAAAAAGATTTGGTGTGCACAGAAAGGAGTAGACCATATGTTCACAATGGAAAGGATTTTGACTGTTATTTATTATTTTCATCTGGAAAGAAATTTCAAGAGAGCTGCAATTTGCCAAAGGACTTTTATCCTTTGATTAAAGTCATGATGAACAGTGCCTTGCCTCTGTTTATACTTAATGCATATATTTAGTGCTAGAAGAATTAGTATCTTCAGGATGCAGTAGCTTTTATCTTGTGGAATTGCCTTATAATTTGCATTTGTTCCCAGAATAAATCCAATTTGACTAAGGTTGGTAAACCAAAAAACAAAGGTGATGCTTAGGGCATGGGTTTGGCTATGCATGTGGAAGTGGGTGCCTTTGAAGAGTGTGGAGGCTCCAAGCCCTCTGATATGTAAACACCTGTGTTTTCTTGCTCCTGATCTGGGGGCAAAATCCTTGGGCTCTAGCTCAACACGCAGGAAAAGTAGCCAGGAGCCTCCCTGCATCCTTTAGGAAATTATTTTCTACTACATTTTTAAGCCTTCTCCCAAGTAGGTATTAAAAAACTATTTTTTTCCATTTCTACTTAGTTTTTTTTGATCGGCCCAATGCTAGTTGTCAAAGCATTTACAGAAAAATTAACAAAGCTCCCCCACCCCTTTTTTGTCCCCTGTTCTGTCCAACTCACAGGTAGCTAAGGTAGATGGGATGTGAGATCATGGAGTGGTATTGTGGGGAAAATGTAGGGAGGAGTTTGGAGCTAGACTGCCCGGTTTCAAACCCAGAGCTCTCACCTGCCAGTCTGACTCTTGTTCTTTTCTACCTTTCTGAGCCCCAGCATTCGCTTGCACATTTATAAAATTAGTGTCTTAATGGTTGCCTACCTCCTGGGAGTATTATAAGGACTAAATGGATGAATGCACAAACAAGCCTTTAAAACTCTGACACATAGCAAAGTCTAAAGAATTGTTTACTGTTAGTTCTATAATTTTAATTCTCACAACAGCCCTCAAAGGTGGGCACTAACATTTTAGATTTGAGGAAACCATGCTTTACACAAGTAAAGTAACATACACAAAAGCACAATTGAGAGCTGTGATTCAGAGCCAAGCTTTTCCAAAACTCCAACTCTTCCTCAATGATTTGACCAGCCTGTTTTGAAAAATACAGTGCATCCACTCAGCCTTAGCCGAAGATGCTCTAGGAGAAGTTTTATAAATATTTTGTCAACCTCAACACAGATTAATCTGTATCCTTTTTCTCTCCTTAAAATAATTTCAACTTCCATCTAATAATATCCTGAGAACTCTTCTTGTTTAACTTTATTACCCAGATGAGGTTAACTACCCTAAATGCTGCTTTTTGGCTGTATGTCCGTTTATAACAGAATTTTGTGTTTTAGATGTTTAATTTTTTGTTGGGGCCATGAAGGAAATTCCCCTCAGTAATTGGAGGTACTAACATTTAGCAAAATGGATATTGGACTGTTTGCGATTTGTAATGTGGAAATGCAGCAAGTGTGGCAGATGCTTTGTCACTGTCAATGTTTTGTAGGTTTCAGTAGACTGTCTTTACACCTAAGGCTTGAAATGTCTATGTAATCACAATGAAATCAAATATTCTGTGCAAGGCAAAGTGTTTTATAATTCATTTTAAACTACAAAGTTGTAAACCTGTGATATTTAAATAATTGGTTTGACCAAATCACCAGTTCTGTAAATACAGGTCATATAAACTGAGCCCATTGAGTCATATGACATGGCCAGTTCCATGTCAGTAGACAGAGCCTTTCTCATGGACCATACACCACCCTTAAATACATAACAGGCAAAGAGAGCCCATAAAGTAATGTGTGTCATGATTGAAATTGGGCATTTCAGCTGAAGCAGACCCAAATGTTACACACTTTTGCTTTAGAACTTATTAATAGCTAGATACAATAAGATTACTTTAAGGTTACTTAAGGTTACTTTAAGCTAACTATATAAGCCTTAAAATATGTAGCTCTATATTCTGCTTAAAGATGTGGGTACGACTAGGTTACAGATTGCCTCTGGGTGAAAACTACAACACATTATAAGGTATAAAATATTCCCAGGGGACTTCAAATCTGTAATTTTTAAGTTGGGTAATATCTACCCATTTGCTGATTATGTTATTCCTATTTTAAATATAATTTATATTTTAAGTATATTTAAAAGAAAATCTGTAGCTGTCTCTATAATTTGAATTTCACAAGTGTCCTATCTGAAGAATTTTCCATTAAGAAATGACTATTGGGCTGGGATTGTAGCTCAGCGGTAGAGCGCTTGCCTCACATGCGTGAGGCCCTGGGTTCGATCCTCAGCACCACATACAAAGCAATAAAATAAAGACATTGTGTCCATCCACAATTAGAAAAAAAAATTAAAAAAAAAAAAAAAAAAAGAAATGACTATTAAGTGATCCCTGGCACAACAAAAAAAAGAAAGAAATGACTGCTAAAATTCATTCTTCTTTTTGCTTTATTATCTTTAGCATGCATCTAGTTCACATGCTTCTTGTGTCTAAGTCTCTGATGAGGATCATGAAACAGATATTTGAGAAGCCCACACCCGATGGTTATGCTGATTTATGAACTACTGTTTTATTTATGTACATAAATATATTTTGATTCTTGGTCTAGATGACCTGGACTTGATTCTTACTCCTATATTCATCCTGAATTATTCAGTCCCTCTCAGAGGCTCCTCTTTGCCCTTTATGCTAAGGCCATTAATAAAGTAATTCTCAAGACCCAAAAAGCAGCTAGAAAAGTAAGGATTTGATGGCTGAGCTTGGGTCAGGTGGAAACCAGCTTAATGAATAATAGACATGGCAACCTGCAGAGCCAGAGTCATGGAAGAATTAGAATAATGACCTTCCTAATGACATCTGAGTGAAAAATATTGGGTTGATGAGAATCTGTAATGGCCTTCCGGCCAAACACAGTGAGAAATTCTTCCCCCCATTTTGTGAATTTATATTAATGTAGGGAAAGCATAATTTTGAAATTTTAACTTTACATGTCATGAGAAATCAATTCCATACCTGTCTTCTGATGGCATATCTCTTCTCTGGAGGGGACTCTTACTCACCGGGATCAGGGAAATAGAGGTACATTTCTAAAAAGCTTCTGAATCAGATTGATCCCGAACCTCAGGGGAAAGGGACAAAAAATAAACAAACAAACAAAAACAGTGGTTTGAAACCCTGGTTCTTTCAACGTAAAAACAGTAGTGTTGGGTTCTGATAAAAACTCCCCCCTTCACCCTCTAGTTCATTCTTTTAAATAAGCTTTTCTTGTTCCTGTTGTTACATGAGAAATAAACATGCAGTTGTTTAAGTTGTTGACCTTGCTTAAAGTGGTTGATAAGTATAAGCTACATGGAGTGAACAAAATGAACACACCAAATATTCTTTTTCTTTGTGGTGAAATTCATTCATCCTGATGTTCACATCCAAATCTCTCACTTCGAGGTAATCTATGTATGAGTATCTGTTCCCTGAAAAAATATTTTCTGATCATGCCTTCTATCCTAGTGCACTGAAAAACAACTCAGTAGGGATTTTTATTTGTGTTTCAAATCATCTGTTGTAAATGGTATAAATTCCCAGATGTAATCAGGTTCTAGCAGTATAATTTTGATGAAACTGTTCAGCCATGGAAGGAATAAATGATTCCAAGCTCGGCTCCGCCATCAGATGACCATAGATGAATTTCACTCTTGAGAAAGAGACTCAGATCACTCAGAGAATTCCAGAGGGCCAAGTGACCTTGGAAGTCATCTGGTATTTTCTTCTGCTCTACTTCTTACCCCCCATAGCATTTAAGTCCGTCCATCTTTGTGTCAAGGAGCCCAGAACACTGTGAGGTAGCTGCTTCCAATTCTGAGTAACTGTTGGTTGCGGATGTTAAGAATTTCCTTACTACAAAAAGCACTACCTTCCCAGGAAATGAGCATCCTGCTCTTCATGTTTTATTACATAGCATTTATTTTTTAATTTATTCTTTTATTAACTATGTGCCAGGTAATATTCCAGTCCTCGGGAGATCAGGAAAAAACAGGACATAGTTCCTATCTGTAAGGACAGTCTTTGAAATAATACCCTAATGAAGGAAGGGTGAGAAAGTTATAGAAATTTTGTAATTATTATCACCTTCTTTTCCCAGTAAGCATTTATTGAGTGCCTCCTATGTGCCAGTACCACTGGGTTACCAGGATACAGTGAAAGGCGAAGCAATCAACATCTTTCAGCTTAATGTCTGAACTCCCCTATACCCAATAACCAAATAAAACATTGAACATTTGGGGTGGTGCTAGCAAGGCTATAACCAAGTGTTGTGAAGTGGGGTAACACGGGGAGGGGAGTAGGGGTATTGTGGTTATATTGGGCAGTGTAGGTAAGAGGTGACCTGTATAGTGAGGAATGCCAGGGGCCAAACCAGGTGAAGAATTCTGGATAGAGGAGATAGCAGTGAGCATGAACTCATTACATTCTAGGATATGAAGAGCAGGCAGTAGGAACTGGAGTAGATGGAAGGGAGGCAGGGGCTGAGTTTTAAGGGGTGGGCAGGGGAGTGTTACACCAGGCCTCATATACTGTGTTAAGCAGTTCTAACTCTCTTTGAAATGTGTTGGTGTTTCAATTCTATTCTGAGGGCAGAGGACATTTCTCTTGTATTTATGATAGATCTTCTTAATTGATTTGATTTTTAAGCTTCTAAGCCCACTATTCTAGAACATGAATAATTGGTGTCTCGTATCTCTTATGGGCACTGTGGTTGTTCTTAGCATTCTTTCTACCCTCCTCCGTGATTTAGCAGCCAGGGAGTTGGAATGAAATTGAAGTGTTCTTTAGCTCCAGGTGCAGGCCTTGTCTGGTACAAGCCAGGGGTTGGCAGACTTCTTTTGTGAAAGGCCAGATAATAAACATTTTAGGTTTTGAGGGCCAGATGGTCTCTGTCACATTTATAAAATTGCCTTAGTAGCACAAAAACAGCCATAGAATTTATGTACATGAATTTGCACAAATGGGCATGACTGTGTTCCAATAAAACTTTATTTATAAAAAGAGGTGGTAGGATCACTTTGGCCCAGGGGCTGTACTTTGTCTACCCCTGCTCTGAGCCAGTTTTCTTTCTGCCACATTGCTGACTTTATTAATCCTCCCTCAAGCTCTTTGGAGTGCAGTCTTATGCAAGTTCAGGGATAGGGGTTCTGTTATCATGGAAAGCCTGTATTACTGAATGTGCAGAGGGATGCCTTATTCACTACTGCTTGTGAACAAGAAAAGCAGGTAACTCCAACAGCCATCTTGCGATTTCTAGGGCAACCTGCCTTAGGGTGGAGCAGATGCTGACCTGGAGTAGCAAACATGAAGCAAAGCTGGATCCCTGGCAACATAATTTGGTCACTGAGTTTGCCAGCCCCAAAGCCAGCACTGCCTCTAGATCTTAGAGTTAGATGCTCCTGTTGAGCCCCTTCTGAGAGAAGACATGCTCAACTAGATCATCTGCTCTAAACTATTCAATTATTGTCACTCCTTAATATGTTTAACTGGCAGTTTGAGTAAACAATTTCTAAAGTGCTTCTGCATATCTGCAATACTCATCAGATGCCAGTGGGAATCTTTGAGTGAAAGTCTGCAAATCAATGGCCCTAGAAGAGCTTAACTTCCAATAGGCTCCCTTTGGTGCATGACCACACGGTAATTCCATTAACTTTAATGGTGGTGGTGCCGCACAAAATGGGCCCTGTTAGTCTATTCTCTCCTTACTTTTTAGCATTAAATCTTATCCTGCAGCTAATTCTTCAGGGTAAAGTATGTGCACCGATGCCATTCATTTCTTGGCTCTTATTAATATATGCAGGACTCTCCCAGGGAAGCACTGCTAAGTGAGTACATTAAAAATGAATCCACTGCCCCATTTGTCGACTGCGAGAAAACCCCAGAGTCAGGGACATCAATGGATTATTATTGATTGTTGTAAGATCCAATAAAATCATAAATATGGCTCAAAACAATTACTGTGGCCACATTAGCAAATTATCAAATCCATAACTTGCTTTGGAGCCTGGCCTTGGAGATTTAAATAAAGTGCCAGAGGAAGCAAAGTTGTATTTTAGGAATGTGACAACTAGGGCTGGGATAGAGAAATTTATGATTTAATTTGCTGTGCAATCTAATTGAGAATAACTATTGGATTTCTAAAAAGTGAGCTTTGATTAGATTTAGGTGTCAGAAATAAACTGGAAATATGGGTCAGTTTATGCTTTTTGGAGAGTCTGCTGGGAGGGGGAAGGAAGGTATTCATTGCAAGGAATAACTTTCTTGTGTGACCTTCAACCCTTTCCTCTGTGTTCTTATTTTCTGTGCTCAAATAATTGGGTTATACCTGAGACTAGCTGGCTCTTTGCAGAGACTTGCTTTTTACTTTCTTCACCAAGTGTCAATTTCCCCCCATTTAGAAATAAATCAATTGAAAATGAAATTACCCAGAGCATTCATTTTTCACCATCTAGTAAATGAGTCTCTCTAAAGAACAGGTGGTCCTCCCTTTTTCTGTTCAGGCTTAATAAAATCCTTCTCTTAGGAGGAAGTGGTACAGAATTTTTGTCTCTTGTCTTTTCATCTTTAGTGGATTACTAGGCAATATTTGCTCTGTGAAATACACATTGGCATGTTCATGTAGTCCTGTGCATATTTTCTGAAGATCTAACCTGAATCCTGGCTGCTCAACTTAAATTTCTAAGCCACTGCAGGTTGGATAAAAGCTGCCCAATGGCATAGTATCACCCATTAGCCGCTAGGGTAGTTCATCTGCAGCCCTGGCCTCGGCTACACTCTGATGACAAGCACGCTGGTGGCTAGATTTTCAGGAATGGATTGGCTCGTCTTTCTGCTCACTTCAGGAAAATAGAAAAGCAATTTGCACAAAGATAAAGGAGATTTCATAGTGATCTGTCCAGAACTGGCCAGCGGATTTCTACAGGCAGTCAGCGAAAGCTTGAAAACCCAGCTGAGCAATGATAAATTACCGCTAACTGTCCTAATTATCCCTTGACACTTTGTGTTGAAACCTGACTAAATTGTGCTGAAACTTACAAATAGGAAAGAAATTTGAGGTTTAATAAATTATACATAATAGAAGCACTTTTAAAAAAGTAGAAAGATAGCTACAGCAGAAGGGCTCCTATTTATCACCCAGTGGTCTCCTGAGTCTTATGAAGAGGTAGGGGTAAGGTGGGGGAATGTGTTAGAGGAATTGTAATTTTAATTGCAAGCCTAATTGATTGTACTCAGCATGCTCATTAGGTTAAAGAAGACTCTGAGTCAGTTCCCAAGGTCATTACATTAATAGACATGGTAAGCGTGTAATTTGTATTAAGTTGATTTGTGAACATCACATTCTTCTCTGTAAACAGCACAATCACATGCTAGCTTTAAAGGATCACACACTGACTAAATTCTTCTATTTGTATTTTGGGACTCCCATCTTGTAATAATTCATCTTTTGTACTTGATCATCTTAGTGCATCCAGTGTATAAATTCATGTCAAATTTCTCCACCAGTGACTAACTTTTTACCAGCTATCTTAGTCCATTATTGGATAACTACAGTGTTACAGTTTGGAGTGACGTGTCCACCAAAATCACATATGTGAGACAATGCAAGAAAGCTCAGAGAAGAAATGATTGGGTTATGACAGCCTTAGCCCAATCAGTGAATGAATCCCCTGACGGGATTAACTGGTGACTGCAGGTGTGTAGGGTGTGGCTGGAGGAGGTGGGCATTGCCAGTGTGCCTTTGGGGAATATATTTTGTATCTGGCAAGTGGAGTCTCTCTGTCTGCTTGCTGATCATCATGTGAGCTGCTTCCCTCTGCCACACTCTTCTGCCATGATATTCAGCCTTATCTGTAGCCCAAGGAATGGAGCCAGCTGTCTATGGACTGAGACTTGTGAAACCATGAGCCCTTAAATAAACCTTTCTTCTCCTAAAATTGTTCTTGTCAGGTCTTTTAGTCACATCAGGAAAAAAAAAAAAAAAAACTGACCAAACACCCAATTAGGAAAGGCTTACTTTTAAAGTTTCTTTCTTTCTTTCTTCCTTTTTTTTTTTTTTTTTTCTTGTGAACTAACAATCTATGTCCCTGAAATTTTGCCTTTTAGTTCTCTTTCACACTTCTTCTCAGGTCATCCAGATTAATTCTCAACTTCTTACCGAGAAACCCCACCGAAATTAGAAAGAAAATCTGTTATTCTCCCCATAAGGTTGCATCAATGCCTTTGACACAGTGTGGTTTTGATTCCTTCACTAAGCTTATTTGCCATTTCTGGGTGCTTTCTATTCAGTGGCTATTCTACTTTAAATGTATTGCCTGGACTCACTTGAAGGTATCCAGATGGCATAAGACCAAGTGTTTATTGCAGTGTTGGAACACAGTAGGCTTTCAATAAATGCTTGTTGAACATGAGGGTGGTTTTACCAAGTAAATGTATGGACATCTTGCTGTAGATTAAGATTTTAAAAATGAAATGATTGGAAAGATCTTGTTTACAGGTCTTGTTGTAGTATGGATTTTGTCAGCTTCTTTTCGGATTTTGAAGACTGATAAATGTGGTTGATGGCACCAGGGTTCTATGATGACACTATCATCAGGACCACCTACCTGGTTAGTGATGGTGTGGCCTCTTGATCTCACTGTGGACAATTCCTAGCAATGGAATAAATTCTGAGCTATTATTTTTAAGTAAGCAGTACTCCATAGAGGTGCCTTCCACAGTTATGGAGTTTCCATTGACTGTTCCCCTAACACCCACCAAGTTTTCATCTAATTGTTTCCCTCCATATAGGCATACAAAGTTTATCTGGAGCCCTTTGGACTCTTTGAGGTGACCATTAGAAGCCTGAGTTGAATTTTCAAACAAATAACTCATTTGAATGCTAGGGGAATCATCACCCTGGGAAGATTCACATATATCCAAAATGTTACACCTAATTCCACAAGTCTTCTGGCCAGCTGAGACTTATCCATACTTTGCTATACTCAGCCTATCTGATTTGCTGTTTTACAACTCATTATTGGGGAAGATAGTATTTCTAATTTGAATTGATGGAATAAATCTTGAGGCAGGTCATACAGGGCCACATTCTATCTATCTTGAGAGATTTTATTCCACAGAATGTCTTCCTTACCTTATGTGCTAAGGATTCAAAGTCTGATTCCATTCACTGTTATCTGTATGGTTTTTTGTAAATAGTTTCTTTCTGCTTTATTCCCTTTTCTTTAAGATTGGAATAGTAGTATTCCTTCCTGTTAGGACTTTGTAGTAGGTGTGGTCATACAGACTCTACATAGTGTTTGGCCTGTTGAGATTTTATTCAGCATTTATTTATGGAGAACACATCATATGCATCGAACTTCAGGATAGCAGTGAACAAAGCCAATGTCATCCCTGCCCTCAAAGAGGGAGCATCATCCTTTTCTGTTATCATCTTTGCAGAAATTTTTGCCATCACCCCTGTATGAAGGAAAGATGAATTAGGGAGTCAGAGGAAAGCTCTGGACAGGAGTTAAAGGAGTCAGTATGTTTTCAGTCTCCTTCTCAATGGACTCAGAATTATTACTAATGATAGGTAGTTTGGTTTCCAAGCCATACAGGCAAGTAAGTGCAGTGGAACTGGATATACACAACTGATCTTATATTGAAAATGGAGGTCCACCAGGTGCCATGATGGAGTGGGGGGAGGATAAGAAGGGCATCCTTGCAGATGCACAGGTTTTCTGCAAAGACCACCTCCTAAGATGAATGTTAGATTCATTGAAGAGCATTGTTCTGTACTTGCAGCATGAATTCTTGAAAACATGGACAATAGCATGATTAATAAATTATTTTTACCATAGCCCACCTAAGATAGAATATGAGTCTATGGTTAACTTTGCATACCAGAAAGTGAGGATTTTCTCAATCTGAAAACAAGATGTTTTGATAGAGCTGGTGCACAACACACAACAATTGGTTCAACTGAGCTATTTAATTTTTTATTTATCTTTATGTCCTTACACATTTGAGTTGAAGTTGAAATAAGGACACTTAAGGGTTGAGTTGGTGGATGAGGTTTGAAAGTTGAAGTCTTAAGAGAGTTAAATCTTAAGTTAGATTCAAGAGGGCTACATTGAAAGTTGAGCTAGAACTGATTTTAAAGTTTTAAATTTGGTGGAGTTCTGTTCTTTTCTTTTCCCTTCTGACACGTCCACATTAACTCGCTTCCTGTGGTAGCTGCTAATCTATGCTATCCTGAGCATGATTGGCAGAAGGCAAGAACAGAGATGGGAACATTTGGGTCTCATTCGTACCCAGGCCTTTGCTGGATGGGAAGTTTCCCAGCAAAGTTGGAGATTGATGGCTGCCCTCTGCCACTGAGGAGGGCATCCCTGCCTCCCTTCTTTCCCACCCACAGCAGTCCCCACCGCCACCTTCTTAGCTTGACCCAGGAGAACATTTGTTAGGCAAACACTCTACCATCTGTTGTACAGTTGAGGCTTCCAGAACAGAACAGAAAACAGGTGTGGTGTCAAAGTAACTTAGTCAGTAGACAAGTCGAAAAGAGGACTTGGAAAATAGTGTCATATTCTCAGCTTTATTCATCCTTAGTCCTTGGTGCATGGACCTGAAGTGTGTGTCTCCTCAGTGGCTGGCCCTTGGTGACCAGTTTGGGCTTTGGGTTTGATACTAGGCAGTTTCATAGAAGTATGCTTGGGGCTGTCACTTTATTTTCAGTTTTGTGGTGTGACTCCCTCCCTGGGCTATTCTGGACATGTTGCTGGTTCACCATCCCCAAAACTAGGCCAGCCCCACAGTGGAATCAGACTCTTTAAGTTCTTTCAGAAGTGTTGCGTTGCCAGAACAGTAAAAAATTGTTCCTGTTGTCAAATGGGACATGTTTTTCCTTCCTTCCTCCCTCCCTCCTTTCCTTCCTTCCTTCCTTCCTTTCTTCCTAAACTCCAGAGAAGAATGAGATCTTTGGTAGAAATAGAGTTGGCAGAACTTCATTTAAAATAGTATTCTAATACAGCTCTGGTTGTTTCTTTGAGAATCAATTATTGTACAGCAACCCCTTCTTATCCACAGGAAATATCTTCCAAGAGCCCCCATATATCCCTAAAACCTTGAATGTTACCACATCCTGTTATATATTTTTTCTCATACATGTATGCCTATGGTGAGATTTAGTTTGTAAATTAGGCATCATAAGAAACTGTTATAAGTAATAAGAACTTAGAATAACTATACCAAATGCAGAGCTATTTATGACTTATGAATTATTTCTAGAATTTTCCATGTATGTCAGTCAATAGTTAACTCTAAGTTACTAAAACTGCAGAAAGTAGAACTACTACATTACAGAGTGAGGTGTGTGAGATGTCACTGAAGGGGTTGGCAGTTACCTAATCTTTAAATAAGTGTAATGAGCAACTATTTACATTGATGACAATATTTTATATTTGTTTCATAATTTACAGTTTACAATGTGCCTCATGTCAAATGCATTATCTTACTCAGATGGAAAAGAACAGTACAGGGAGTAAGGCCTTAGAGGCAGAATGCCAGAGTTCAAATGTCACCTTTCCTCTTTGTTGCTGTGTGACCAAGTTTTTCAACATTTCTGAGCTTCAGTTTTCTCATGCATAAAAGAGAGATCATGAGTGATCAATTTCATAGAGTTAAGTAGTCTGAAATAGTGCTTAGGAGACGTGGTGTACATTGGTGAATGTTAGCTATTATCAGTTAACTCTGAACACTATCATTACTGTTATTAATTTGTTCCCAGTATTTTGTTAAGTAAATATGGTGGAGGGAATTTTATTCTTACTTTGAAAATGAAATAACTGAGATTCAGAAGGAAACAGTGACTTTCTCAAGAGCTGCGTTGCAGTTAGAGGCAGAATTGAAGCAACCTATGATATCTTATGTACCAAGAAAATGTTGGTAGAATCCAACTGAATCCATTTGCTCAGGCTGGTTTCAGCTTTATCAGAAAGTGTCTAATATACTCAGTTCTCAGCAATGACTTTATGTCACAACATTTAATTATCAACAGCAGAGAAGAATAGAATTTAAAAGCATTCTTTAGAGAGAAGAATTCTCTGAGTTCTGTAAATTAGAAAGGTAGAGAGGCAAACTGGTGTCTGAGGCGTTGTAAGTTCCCCTCTTCTCAGGCTGAATAAACACCTCTCTTTGGTTAAAAATGTCTTCCATTCCTTGGTATTTATTCTGAAGAATTAAAGTCATCATACTCTAGCAATACATGCATACCCATGTTTATAGAAGCACAGTTCTCAATAGCCAAATGATGGGACCAGCCTAGGTATCATCAACAACTGAATGGATAAAGAAAATGTAGTATGTATACACAATGGAGTTTTATTCAGACACAAAGAAAAATGAAATTATGTCATTTGCAGGGAAATGGATGGAACTTAAGACCATTTTCTTAAGCGAAATTAGCCAAACTCAGAAGGGCAAGGCTTGTATGTTTTCTCTCATATATGGAAGCTAGAGAGGAGAAAGGAAAAGAAAGAGGGGGCGATCGCATGAAAATTGAAGGGAGGAAAAGAGGAAAGGGACTAGGGGAAGGGAGGAAGGGAAGGAAAGGAGAAAACCTGGGGAATAATATTTGCCAAATTATATTGTTATGTTGTGTGCATGTATGAATACATAACAAATTCCACCATTTTGTACAACTAAAATATACCCATTAAAAACATGGGAAAAATGTGTTCTATGCTCACATTGATATTAATATGGAATATGCACATCACTTTTAATATATCCAATGATAACCAATTTTATCTTTAAAAAAATTACCAATAGCTAGCCTTAAAGAGCACATGATGAACATTTCCAAACCTTACCGATAACCTACTTTTTTGGGTATTGCTATTAGCTCCAGACACAGAAGGTCTGTGTGTCTCAGTACCTTTTTTCCTGGGGTTTGCAATTCTCAAGTGAAATTAGCCAAACTCAGAAGGATAGTAAACTTATGCAAATAATCAAAAAGAGGAGGCACCACATCCTAAGGACCAAGCAACGAGTTGAAGGTAAAAGCAAGCACCACGGATTCAGTGATGAAGGGAATTTCCTGAATGTCAGAGAACTTTCTTACCCAGTGAAATTGTTCTCCAAAAAAAAGAGAAGGATAATGGCCTGAGGGAAATAGTAGAGGCAAGAACCACTAGGCAATTACATGTTTGTATGTGTGTGTGTGTGTGTGTGTGTGTGTGTGTGTGTGTGTACAGCCAACTATCGCTTCATTAACAAGCTCGATTTACAGGAAGATTTGTTAAATCCAATCTTTGAAGAAAGACACCACTGGCTTGCATACAGTTGGATGGTGTTGTGGCTGGTCACTGCATCCATAAGCATTTCCAGCCCTGTTGTATTTTGGGGCCTGGGTTCTGTCCTGTGACTAAACTGCTTGTTGGCATCTGTCACAGGGAAGACAGGGATTTCCTGTGTCTTTCTTCTGTACTCTGCACAAAGCAGTATGAAACCAAGAAAATAGGCACAAAACAGCATCTTCTATGGGAAAACTCTCATCAGCTTTTAATAGAAGTTAGGTACTCTGAGTTCAAGGATGACATAGTGGGTTTTATTGCATGTTTTGATCATTGTCTATTGGATCCAGTTTTCTGGGACAAATGGTCTCATAGAAGTTTCCTAAAAATCCTTATGTGGCATGTACTTCTAAAAACCACTAGTAGGGAAATGATTTGGTTTTAGTGGAGACTATATACATTAATCCAATTGAAATAGCATATAAGTTAATTTTAGCACTAGCATTTTGTTAAGACTGATATCCTTATCCCCTTGGGAAGTTTAATTACAAAAGAAGTTCTTAAATGTACACAAAGAAAATGGAATGCAACTCACTCGGGCAAATATGTGTCCTATACCTCTGAGTTCTTTATGGCTGGTCAGTTCTCATTTGTTTAGCTTCAAAGTAACTAAATACTCATTTCTGAAAGGAAGGAGAAAAGAAAAGAATAATAGACCCTGGGCTTGGTACTCTGTATTCTTGTGCTGTATCAGTTCTATAATCTTGGACAAATATTTTATTAACTATTTTCTTCCTTTCCTTCCTTTATATTTCTGTTTCACTTTCTGCCTCTCCTTTGTCTCCTCCTCAAAATGTATGTTAGGACTCTTTCAGTTGCCAGTGACAGGAACCCAAACTGGCTAACATAAGTGGATTACTGATTGAGTCCTATCATTAAAGACACCAACGGAAGTTTTTGACTTCAGATATGGCTTGATCCAGGAAATCAGGGCCTTGGATTTCCCCTTCTATATTGATCTTTTTACAAAGGAGCTGGCATGAGACTAGGCATGGAGGTGGCAGTAATAAATTGAGCATCTTGGCTGCCCTATGTCTGTGTAAAGAAGAATGAGGAGGTGAATACCTGATGAGAAGGTGTGGAGTCTGATCATAAAGAATCTCAGGATCCAGGATGTCTGCTGCTCGAATTTAATTCTGAAAGCATTCAATACTTGTTGAAAGGATGAGGAAGAGTCTGAGATGAAAAGAAAGATATTTCCTAGAGAATAACATAGCAGTGAAAAGGATGAGATTGGAGACTGAGGCACTACTGTAGTTTGTATTTCTTTCCCTCCCTCCCTCGCTCCCTTGCTCGCTCCCTCCCTCCTTTCCTCCCTCCCTCCCTCCCTCCTTTCCTGCTCCCCTTCCTTCCTTCCTTTCTCTATTTCTTTCTTTTTCCTCCTATACTTGGGATTGAACTGAGGAATGTTCTATCACTAAATCATATCCCAGCTCTTTTTGTTTTTAGTTTGAGCCAGTGTCTCACTAATTTTGCCCAGGCTGGCCTTGAACTTGCAATCTTCCTGCCTTGTAGGATTACAAGGCACAGGCATGTGGCACCACTCTTGGCTATAGTTTGGAACTTAAGTGTCCATCCCCTCAAGGCCCATGTGTTAAAAGCTTGATCCCTGGTGTGGCATTATTGGGAGGTGGTGTGACTTGTGAGAGGTAAGGCCTAGTAAGGGGTCTTTAGGTCATTGGGCCCATAGCCTTGAAAGAGAGTGTGGAATCCCAGCCACTTCCTCTTCCTCTCTTTCACTTCTTAGCATGAGGAGAGCGGTTTTGCTCCACAATGCACTCCCTACCAGTGTATATTGCCTCACCATAGGCCCAAAAGCAGAGAACTCTATTGATCATGGATTGAAATCTTCAAAACCTGGAGCCAAAAGCAACCTTTGTCTTTCTAAGTTGATTACCTAAGGTATTTGTTATAGTGATTGAAAATAGACTACCACAGATACCAATGTACTGGTCTACTTAATATTACTTATAAGAATCAGGGTAAAGCAAGTTAGTTTATATAGAAGTAAATATGAGTTAAATGTAAGATCCCATTAGCTAAAGGATTGCTATAGAACCCAATAGAACCTAGATATATATCAAAATCACTTACACAACAAGTCAAATCAGGTTCAACACAGACTATATACATATCAATACTCGATGAAACATCATTTTACTTTGAGAAGCTCTTGGTCTCTTTTCTAAATGTGGAAATATGAAGAGTCTGTCTGATATTGGATTTTAACCTGTAAGTTTATTTATTTATGTATTTACTTATTTATTTTTGTACTAAGGGTTGAACCAGGGGCTCTTAACCACAGAACCTCATCCTCAGCCCTTTTTATTTTGAGACAGGGTCTTGCTAAGTTGCTTAGGGTCTCCCTAAGTTGGCTGAGGCTGGCTTTGAACTTGTGATTCCCCTACCTCCGCCTCCCATGGCATTACAGGTGGGCTCTGTGCCCAGGAGGAGTAAATTTAAATTTAGAAAGGCTGTGATTATTTTGTTTTCAAAATCATACAATACTATAAAATATCATTCATGCATTCATTTAGTTCAAAGAGAGCACCTGATGGTATAACACTTACTGACACACACAGGCTGGGGCTTCCTGTGTACTGCTGAATGAAATAGATGAGGCTCCTGACCTCATGGAGCTGATAGTCTGCCAAAGTCTGTGAACTTTCAAGTTTACCTAAAATCACTTATCTTCATTCATTAAGACTTGAGCTCCTAGAAGGATTATTTCTAGGACAGACAACTGGAAAATGTAGTTCATAACCCTATCAACTCCAAACTCCTCTCAAATACCAGTATGTGTTTTTAAATTTTTCATAAAAAATTATTTCCTAGAATCTTTTGTTCTCAATTTATGGTAAAAACTCTTTACTGATTATTTGAAAAGTGATTTACTATGTGAGTAGTTTGCTTCTGTCTAGTGTGCCAATAGATCACTTAAGTATCATTTGTTAAACCACGTTAGTCAATAAAAACCCTTGCTTTGTTTGTCCCCATTGAGTCATGTGACACCAGCCTAATCTTTCGCTCTTGCTGCTCTGTCTGCTTTCAACCAGTGTGGATTATTATTAATTATTACTTCATAGCATATTAGCTAAGAGTTATCAGGATGCAGTAATGGTAAAGGTTCACGAAGATAAAATGCTCTAATGAGGGAGCAGAGTTGAGGGGTAAGCAGTTTTTAAAGGAGATTGAGATCTGGTGAGTGAGAGCTGGTTTCCCTTGCTTGCTCACATATAATTTGAAATGCTGAGTGCCTGCTTAATTTGGAACAATATACTTTCTCTAAATGTATTTTAAGATTTCACATTTATTCATCTATTAGCTGATTTAAGTGAAATAGGAACTGATGAAAATCCATAGAAAATAGAATTAGACTCCCTCACAGAGTCTAATTCTCTCTCTCTTTCTCTCTTACTCATCATGCCAGTAACTCCCTGAGAGCAACAGAGATCTCATTTGAGGCATGTTTAGAGTTTCATTTTTCAGTTACAAAGATAACCCTTACTCATTGATGATATTTTGAAAAATACAGCAAAATAAAATGTAAGAAATTCAAATCATTCATGGTTAAATGTACATTTTTGCTGACATCTTTTTAAAAATTACAACCCCAAAATAGCCTTCATAAAGTGTGCGGGTTTCCTTCTCTTCCCTGCTCATGGTCAAATACAGCAGTGTTTATAGCAGTGTAAAAGCGAGCCTTTGCCAGGGTTGCCGCAGTATCCATCTCCTGACCCTTCCTTTCATGTTGTCCTGGACACAAGTTCTCTCTGAAAAAACCCTGCTGATGGGAAGAAATCCTCTGTTATCTGTCTAGTTTGCCTCTCTCTCTCTCTGATGTTTGTGGAGAGGAGCATGTCACTTTGATACAACAGTATGTGCAAAGCTGAACACTGTTGAAAATAAAGCTCTGAGAAAATTAACAGGCTATGGGAGGCAAGGATGCCAGGTTTGGAAGCCCCTTGGGAATGACTTTTGGTGAAGACAAAAACTCATTTTTTCATTGAAGCAAATGAAGTCTTACTGTCTTAACTTGGTTATCCATGTTGGAGCTTAAATGTTCCATAAAACAGGGTTTTTTTGGGTTTTTTTTTGGTACTGGGGATTGAACTCGGGGGTACTCGAACACGGAGCCACATCTCAGCCCTATTTTGTGTTTTATGTAGAGACAGGGTCTCACTGAGTTGCTTAGCGCCTCGCTGTTGCTGAGGCTGGCTTTGAACTTGCGATTCTCCTGTCTCAGCCTCCCAAAAAATAGAAAGTTTTTTATACCCTGTTTCAATATCTCAACCACCAGCAGGCCCAGCCCTCAGAGACCCTATAGTGCTGCACTGAGGTAGTTATTCACAATGAATCTCCTCTGCTGTGATCACTTGTGGGACTTCTTGTTGGAAGTGATGTTAACTTGAGAATGGAAAAAGCAGTGTCTTTCTCTAAACAGAGCCAAAGCTAAGACCCTGCTTCATTTCATACTTGCTAGCCGAGACTTGGAATGGAAGTCTTAATGTGCAGGACAAGTCAGCCATTCCATCCTTCTGCAGGTAAGGTGGCCTAGTCAGAAGGGTGTGCACCGTATTCTCAAAGATTTTCAGGGAATCAGAGTCCATGATCTACCCCCTGTAATGACACCATCTGTTAGGCTTGGGGCAGAGAAGTCTGACCTACAATGAGACAGTCTGCTTTTCCTAAAAGAAAGTCATTGGAAGTTGGAGAAAATCACTTTTTATCTGTTTACCCACATTCTAGATATTTCAGATCCACTCACCTGCCCAGAACTTCCTTAAGCCTGAGTCTAAAGGCCTACAGCAAGATCTTATTCACCATCCCTAGCCCAAGATACACTCAACCTGGGCAGCTAGAGAGACATGCAGCATTCATTCGTATTCTCCTGCCTGAAATTATGCACGCTGTCAGCCTATGTTGGAGACTGTCTCAAAGTAGCCTACCAGATTCCACCTGTCCTGTGCATGCAGAACTTTGTCCCTCTGCTCCAGGGCCTAAATGGACAGCATTCCATCATTTTGGAGTGCTTGTCCCACTTGTGCTTTCTTAACTCCTACTCTTGCTGAAGCCCATGGCTCAAGCACCACTTCCTCAGGGAAGCCTGCCTTTGTCTCTTTAGGGTTTGCTCCTTTATATAAGGTTCTTATCTCAGGAACCCTTATGTACATGTGTGGTGAGTTGATTAAAATTGACCTCCTGTAGACTGTAAGCTCATGAGAACACGAGTTGTGTATATCTCTTTATTTACCAAAGTACCTGGCACATGGAATGAGCTTAGAAAATGCCTGAGTACAGAAATGAAGAAACAAATAAATGGGTGGATGGGTGGATGAGATATGCTGTTATTCTGACATTTAGGTAGTGATCTGTTTCTTTAAAAAAATATTTTCATAGTTTTATTTGATCATGTTTATTTGATCAATAATAGATTCTGTCAGGGCTTCAGGGGTTAACAAAAATAAAAATACCAAAGAATAGAGAGGTGGGAAAGTAATTCATGAAACATCTTAAATTTTTAATCCCACTTTGAAAGATAAAGTCAGATATGTTCTCAAGCTGTTTCTGCATTTTTAATGAAGGTAACTTTGGAATATTCAGCACTGAAGGCGACTGGCAGGATCTCTGATTCAGTATTGGAGGCTATCTGATAACTTCTTATTCTCCATTCCTTCCAGATTTCTAGGAAGAGTCAAAGCTTCACGCTTTTCACTTGAAAAGTATATATGCATTCCCTAAATGTGTGAAATAATTACCCAGGAGACAAAAGAGGAGGACTCCTACAGTCAGATATTATTTCAAGAGTCTGCGTGAGGCATTGTTCTGTGTGGGTCAGATTATGACTTGTTCCCCCTTTCAAAATATATTTCAAGTTACATTATTAAAATGCACCATAAGGTGTCTTTGTGTAGCAAATCGAAAAATAGAACTTTAGATGGCCCAGACATCTCTAGTACCCCAAGTTTTTCATTTTCCTTGAAACATCCCTTCACTTTGAAAAATATAAGTAGGCCATGGAGAGAAATGCCTGATGTGAATTTCTCCTAATAGCACAAACTTTTTTTTTTCCAAATTACTACAAAAGCAATTCAGCATTTTTAGTGCCAGATTGATGAGAACAAAAAAAAGTGCATATTAAGCTTTCCTGATTAATTAAAAGCAGTGAGGAAAGAGTCATCGCCATTCAAGTTTATGAAAACAAATAGTGCTTGGAAATGAGCTTGCAGTATAAAACTGGGTGATGCTGTGTGTTAATCCCATTTGTGATCACGAGGAGTATCGTTGCTGCAAAGTATTACAACAGCTAATTACTGGTGGGCTGTAAGAGAGAGTAGTCACAAGATTCTGAATGTGATTTCAAGTTACACTTGGAAAATTATTCAAGAAAACTCTCCAGAGCAACAAGTTTGCTTTTGTCCCATGAAACAAGAATACGAACTAATAGATTATCCTCAGCTTAAGTCCTTAACCTTGCCCACAGTCAAGTTTATTTCTACCAAGTGAATGATGAACTGGGTCACTTCAAGAAGTTGCTGGCATGATGAAAACTTTTACAGAGTTTCAGAAAAAAACAAGTGTGGGAGTGTGTTTTCATACCCATAGTCCCTGGTCTCCGAGGGAGCTCCAGTCACAGCCATCTGGGTGATACTACAAAGGGAATAATTCTTTGTAAAGTCACAGCAGTAGAAGGAAAAATGGAGAGAGCTGGGGAGAAGATGCTAATTGAAATTTTAATTCTTCCCTTTATATCTAGTGTTTTTTAATTATCCTTCCAAAGTTAAGAGGATTCTTGAGTTGTTTTTGGACAATTTATTCCTGTTGAGGATCTCAGTTATCTTAAGCGTGTGATGGGGAGATTTTTCATTTTTCCTTTGTTCTTTTTTTGTGGAGGAGGGGAGTGATTCTGAGTTTTCCCAAGAAAGTCAGGTGATACAGTTTCAGAACTATCAATAGAACCCCTAATGTGCGTGTGTGTGCGCGCGCGTGTGTTTGTGTGCATTTTAAGTATCACACTGTGCATAAACTGAAGCAGGCCCTTATTCCTTTAAATGTGGAGGGAACAAAGGAAGAGATATTTGTTTCAAGACATTCTTCTTATACTGGTGCCGCGGCCCCCCCTCCCCCACTTCCTCCACTTCCTCTTCGTCTGTTTTGTTCTCTTCCTCCACTTCCCTCCCAGGGTGATGTGGTATTGAAGGGACCATGCACTCTAAATTTATTGTACCTGTCCAATACACTATAGCTTGGGTACTAGCTCTGGAAGATCAATCATGACCATCTGGAGAGCTATGTTAACAAGTATTCTGAAGCTCCTTGTAGATGGAGAGAGAGAGTGAGCTGGGATCAGTTAATGATGTTTCTTAAGGACATGTGCCACAAATATTTGCTTACCCTGCTATAGGGCATATAAGATTCATCCCTGTTCTTAGGCTTTTAATTTCCGAATATTTAAGTCTTGAGCTCAATAGAGTCCTCCTCTCTAAGTGACCCTTACGAAGTTGGACTTCTTGCCCTGAGATGGCAAATGCCAGATGGTAGAGATATGTTGCCATAGAGCACATTCTGAATTATGTACATAGCTTCAGATATGAGACAGAATTGCTTTATTTGTTTATACATTTTTTCAGAATAGTTATGATTTATCTTTTACTCGAACCATGTGTGTTTATTAGTTTCTACATGAGTATAATGGTTTATTTAAAGTAACACCTGATGATACTCTAAGGTTTTACAAATAACCCTCTCTGCCTGGAGATTGGCAGATATTCTGCTTTACCTGGCCAGTGTAGATAAAATAGAAAATCTGTACCATTTGGATGGCAGAGTACTGTGTTTGAAATGGAGATCAGATGGTCTCTGCAGGGCACATTTGAAGTCAGTGATGCCAGTTCAGTTCCCACATGGGCAAATTAACTTTAGTCCTTTTCATGTCCAGAAGCTTCACACCCCATTCAGCTTTTAGAGTTAGAAGAGGAAATTCTGCAGTGCCTCTCGGCACAAGTCACCACAGGGAAGATGTCCCCCAAACAGCTCCGTAAACAGTATTTGTCTTATTGTCCTATAGCAGAAAGTCTAGTCTCTTCCAATACCTGTTTGGTTATTCTGGTTCCTGATTCAAATTTACTGTATCCTAGACTTTAACACACCTGAATTGGTGATGGGGAAGCCCAATACTGATGACTCTGCCATGGCTCTTAAGAGTAGGGATCATATCTGAAGCTGATGTTGTGAGTAGGATTATGACACAAAGCCCATGGAATCATCTCCTCTGAGCCCAGTTGTGTTAGGTATTAAAACAAGACTACAATCTTAGTTTTACTCCTCAGTGTATTTGGGTATTTTGGAGAAATGCCCAGCCATCATAGAAGCTTGAAAAGTATTTGCTGAAGAAACTAATGCATGTTTTCATAAATGAATGTTACTGGTGTCAAGCAAAACTGTGTGCCCTGTTGTGTCCCCTAGGATTCAGCCTTCTGGGACTTGCTGAGGTAAGTATTACAGGTGTCGTCTTCTCGGCATCTTGGGATTTCTCTCACCAGTGCATGGAGCAAACTTGAAGTATTAGGAGTTAATGACTCTAGGAATAGCCCTCAACCTATGATGAGTGGGAGTTGGAGGGAAAAAATATCCCTAACTTCCTTTCTTTTCAATGAGAGAACGCTGAGGCATGTTCCATATGGTTTTTCCAGAGGCCCCCACCAGTATTGAACCCTACCTCCTCAAGGCCATAGCTTGCTTATAAATATGCTTTGCAATATCTCACTTCCCTCCCCTGTCATTACCACTGTCCTATAGATGCTTCCTAGGACCCCTTCTCAAATAATCCATTTATATTCAGATTCTTGTCTCAGGGTCTGCTCTGGGAGAACCCAGTCTAAGGCATTAATAATAAAGCAATAAGGAGCAAGAGGATGTTCAGCGTATCTGCTGCTACAACAGGGAGAGCAATTCAGTACAGTGTGTCCAGCTGTCAGTGGATGAGAAGTTTCACCCTGGTGTATTAATGATGGCATGCCACTCAATAAGAGGAAAAGAATCACTCATACAAAAGTCAAATAATATTGGCCTTCTAAGAATTATAATATAGTGTGGACTTGGTTAAGCATAATGCATAAATGTATTCTTTTCCCTGCCATTTTAATGCATGGAGGCTATTGCTTTTGGTATATTATTTTGGTCTATTGCTTTGGCAGCCTTTTCTTAGTGACCAGGGATGGCATAGAAATGATACTTGACCAAAGCCAGGCTTTCTCTCTCTCTCTCTCTCTCTCTCTCTCTTTCTCTGCTTTTTGGGGGCTTCATGATTCTAATAGTTCTACTGTGTTCCTCCATTTGTCTGTGATTACTAGGTTATGAGCTTGCCCAGAGCACCTTCCCCAGCCAGGTTGTCATCTTCATTCTCAGAGAATGAAGTCATAACCCAGAGAAGGGAAAGCTTGTGTCAGCTTTGCCTAGACTAATACATGATGTGACACATGGGATATCATCTGTCATTTTTGCCTCACTATAGTCTCTAATTTACTTATAGAAAACTCTGGATTTGGTGATGATGACATTATTGTATTGAAGCCATTGAGATGTTTTCAGAATCACTGTTCAGAGAGATAGGAACTATGGCTGATGTCCCTTCCTGTGTATACTGGCACCCAATAAACACAAAGGTGTTTGAAGCACTAATGACATGGTTTTAATATATCTGCAGTCCACCACAGACTCTCACCTTATATCAGAGCTTCCTCCAATTCTGCAAGAACTGGTTTACTTTGGAAATTGAGCAGAAAATCCTAAAGGCAGATTAAAGAGGCTAAAAAATGCATTCTGTAATATTCCCAAAGCAAAATCATTTGTTTACATTATATTTCATTTTAGCTGAATTGGTTTGTGCTAATTCTACAGCCTGAAGTATTGCATGATCTTCATCCCATTTCCTCTTAGATACTGCTCAAAAAACAGTGAGATAATTTAATTCTGCTGTGATTCCACTTAACACCTGAAGCTCAAAGATGTATGAGGGGCATTTCTGTTGCCCCAGAAGCTATAATTAAAAGACAAATTGTTTGTGTATTTTCTTTTTTCTTTGAAACCATGATCTTTAGGGAAGTTATTTTGTGTTTGTTTAAATATTCTAATAGAATTTTTAGTTCTATTTTCCTCACTTTCATCTATACAAGCTAAGATAGAACTTAAGAGACCCATACGTCACTATTTATTCAGCTAATGCAATGTGAAGAGCTCTGTTTGAATAGTGTATTTATCTATGCATGTTGTCACTAGAGAGAGGTGAGAACCCACTGGTACTCAGCAGTCAGATAATACCTATTTAGAAAGAGGTGAAATCACCTGATTTTTAACACCAGATCAACAGTGGTTTTTTGTTTTTGTTTTTGTTTTGTTGTCTTGCTGACTCTGGCAAGAATGTAAACCACTATCTTGAATCCTGTGGGATTTTATTGCTCTCTATCATAAAGTATAATTTAAAATTACCCACATCAGGGTTTTCCTTGAGTTCTAAGAAATGATTAATATCAATTCCAGAGCTGAAGGTCTTTTGAGATCATTAAGGTTAATTTGTTATATTTGGGTCATTTCACGTTAAATGTTTTATGTTTGTTAAACTTCACTATTCCACCATTGGTCATTCTAAAAACTATATAAAAACTGTTAATTATCAAGCCTATCTCTTTACCTTAATGTGTGGGTGCTTTGACTTGTTCTTTACTCTAAAACAGGAAATATGGGCCAGGTGTCAGGTGCTGGCATGTTATCTGTAGGTTAGGTAATTTAGCTAGACACTGCCACTGTGGGAATCTGTGTATAATGAAAGGATTTTTCAGGTCCCCACTGATGGCCTACTTATTTGTAGCATGAAATCAGAGACCACAGTTCAAGGGCAGCAGTAGAATTTAGGTATTTGTCACAGTAGCAGTGCCCCATTTTTACAAGGCCATTTGCCATGTGTTGACTTACCCAGGTAATCAACTGAAAACATAGGGATTATTCTAAAACTTAGAAGAAAGTTCTGGACAGAACAATGCTAAGTCCTCTTCAATACAGGGGCATATCAAGTGTGAAAATTGTAATCCTTTGATATACAATTTAAACATAGATATATTTGGATTTGAGCATAAATATAAAGGATAGCATTCTGCTAAACTCTACTCCCCTGAGATGTTCTAAGAATTTTTGTTTACTTGCTGTAAAGAAAATGGTTTTGCTTTGCATAACTAAACATTTTCAAACACTATGGACCTGCTGTTTTTCTGTTGTTGGTGGTCTTATCTTGTTGTGGTTGTTTATAAATATAACTAATATGGAGTTTTAGGAAAAACTAGTGTTATTTGAAGGTTTGGCAGAATTCATTTTCATAGTTAGGATCCCATTTAATTTTAGCATGTACTGGTAATCAGGAAAAACTGTCTTAGTCCATTTGAACTGCCAGAACAAAATATCATAAACTGAGTTGATCAGAATGACACTTACTTGTGTCTTATAATTCTGGAGGCTGGGAAGTTCAAGATCAAGTACCAGTATATTCAGTGTCTGATTGGAGCCCCATTTCCTCAGTCATAGATCCTATCTTCTCACAGTGTCCTAACATGGTGGAAAGACAGTGATGAGAAAGAGCCTCCTCGGGATAGTAGACTACCCTGGCTGTGCCTTCTCCACAATGAACTGAGTGACACTGGACGCAACCTGATGTGGCGTTCCAGGGAGCTTTGCCAGAATCTAAAGCCCTTGTGTGCCCTCATTCTATTCACCTGGCATAGGCAAACTCCCTGAAATTCCAAAGCACAACAAAGACCAGAGTTACCATTAATTATAAAACCCCTCGTTATAAGGCATAGAACCTTCAGGAATTTCATAGTGTTAGCCCCTTTCATTTCTGTGTATTATTTGTAAAAGTTCAAGGCTCTCCTGTCGTCTGTTCATTGAACTTCCCCTGGGTTGAAGTGTGGATGCCTCAGGGTTGGCAAAAATGGGGAATTTAACGCTCCATCTAGGGTTAGATTTTGAGATAATCATTGATATGTGGGATGATCAGTTAATACAGTGAGTTGGATTCTGTTTCATCAGACAGCGTGAAAGATAATATGTGAGAGAGAAGGGGAAAAGAGCAATGTAAGATTAAGTGGTATTTCAGATTATCTTTTTACTAAGGAAAGAACACTGACAAAAGATTCAAATTTGTTAAATTAGAAAGAAGAGTCAATATGGTGTATTTGCCATCTGTCAGACACATTAAGTCTTCTCTGTCGAACAGCGTTGTCAGCCGACCTTGATATGTTGAGAAGGACTGGAGAAGAGCTGCTGCTTCATCTCCCAGAGTTTCTCGAACCTTCCATTAAGAAAGTGCTGTATTTGGGGGCTGGGGTGGTGGATCAGTGGTAGAGCACTTGTCTAGCATGCGTGAGGCACTGGGTTCGATCCTCAGTACCACATATAAATAAATAAAAAATAAAGGTCCATCAACAACTAAAAAAAAAAAATTAAAAAAAAAAGTGCTGTATTTAATTCTCATTTGCTGCTGTTCTGTGTATGGGAGAACAGTGACACTCATTTTCACAGTTCATTTCTTGTTGAAAATGTATACTCTTGTCACAAGGACTCACACACCTTTGGGCGTGTTGACAGGATAGAAGCCAACTCATTCCTCAGTTGTGCTTTAAAACACAATAGGAAAGTCCCACCATATCTAGTCTAGAGTGTCAGTGTGCCACATTGACTGGAAGGATCTATGAGAGCATGGGAATCCTAAATGTGTTTAGCCAGAGCTTTCTTTATCCTGCCTTATATATTACTGTTTAGGAAGGATTTTAGTATGCACAGAAAACAAAATGATCCCAAGAGATTCTCTAAAATAATGTATTCCCATAGCTGGTATTTTACAAAATGCTTTCTTCTCCCAAGTCTACTAAGTAATTTATAAGGTCTCCACTGTAAACATTTTCAACTAAACATCTTGTCTTCCCTGAATTTTGGAAACAGAAACACATGCAAAATATGTGATAAAAATGCAACTTAGAAAATGAGTGTCTCTGGCTTTGGTGCATTAGACAGTGAAGCATTAACTACATAGGTATTCCATGAACTTCACTTCTATAGTTCTTAAATTCTGCAAGTCCAAGGTCAAGATTTTTCTTGGTGCTTTAGGGAAATGATTTGGAAGTGTAGGTGGGCCCTGACTCTGGGATATCTCAGCCTCAGTGTTAAATTTTCAACCATACATTTCAAAACAGCCTTCAGATGTTTAATGGGAAACCAAAACACCATCAGAAAGAGCAGCACTCTGGCACATCCACAGAGTGGCTCAGCTGCCTCTGTCAGCTGAATTCCTAGGCCTCCAGAAACAGAAGGGAATATTCAGTTAGTTTTCTATTAGGTTTATATTTGCCACCCACCTTATTACCCATTGCCCCCCATAATTTGGAAACTTCACACATTTCTTTGTGGGAAACAGAGTTTTGGGAACAGTAATCTGGCCTTTTAGGGTGCAAAGTCTCCACCCTTGCACCAGAGTCCATTCAAAGACCCATTGGTTCTAACTTCCCCTTAGATACTGTTTTGGGTTGTTTCAGGTAACTGAGTAGAAATGCTAAGAGGGGAACAGAAGAACTCTAGCTAGTTAATTAGCTGTTTATTCCACTCTCTAATTTTTATGGTAGGGCTTTTAATTTTTTAAAAAATGTTCAGATCATGGGTATAGCTAATTATGCACGAGTGATTTGGGGGCTGAAATAAAAACATAGCTATGTCATAGGTGTCTCATGCTTTATTTTCCTTTTTAGGAAGCAATGAAGCAAATTAAATTTTAAATAAACTCTTACTTGGCATGCTAGGGGCCCTGTGAACATGGCTTTATAATGGGACTTCCCTCATTTTACCAGCGAGAACTGTAGGCTATATAGTTTGTAAAAGCTCACAGGCTTTGGGTTAAGTCCAGATTGCAAGCTATTATTTGGAGTCTGAATCCAATTTGCATGCTACTGGAGCAGTTTGCTTAGCCTGTTTGGCAGCCTCGGTTTCTTCCTCTGCAAACAGATTAAGAATAGTACTTAACCCAGGGTTATTGTATTAATTGTGATTATACATGAAAGTTCACACATGGCAGTGTTTGGCATGCAGTAGGAGCTCACTAGATGTATTTAATAGCATCATGCTCTCTCTTGAGGATGTTCTTAACTCATAACCTCATGGCTATCTTCCCTCTAAGAAAGAGACATATTTAAAAAGAGAACATGGGGGCTGGGATTATGGCGCAGTGGTAGCGTGCTCGCCTAGCACGCGTGAGGCACTGGGTTCGATCCTCAGCACCATGTAAAAATAAAATAAAGCTATTGTGTCCACCTACAACTAAAAAATAAATATTAAAAAAAAAAAAAAACAGAACATGGTGCATTGACCATCAACATCCAAATATTTCAATTTTCTCCCTCTTTCTTTTGCCCTCCTGTCTCTATGATAGGCAAGGCAACTAGAACTTTTGGAAACCTGGCCTAAAACAAAGGCCTTGATTTCTTTGACTTTTAAAAAATGTTGTCTTCTTTTATCCTAGGACTTCAGATAGGTACCTATAAATATATTTGAATGTGGCATGAGAAATTATCTTCTCTTTAGATTTGTTGAGTAGGACTGTGGAAGGGAACATTTTCATATCCCAAATTGTAAGTGCTAAATAATATAACACCTATCATTCCAGTAACGCTAGCAAAATGTAAAGTTAAATCTGGTTTGTTTGTTCAACCTGAACACAAAAATGCCATCATTGTGTGTGATGACCTCTTCGAAACTTGGAAATTTAAATCTGTCTCTTTTCTGGGACCCATTTTCTTTGTTGTTATTGTCACCAGAGGTGGATTCTCCTACTAGGATTATTCATCAATGGTGGTGTGGCAGAGTGGCTTTATTTTAAATAAGTGCTTCTCGAATGGCTTTTTTGTTTTTTTTACTAAAAATAAATCAAGATATTGGGACAAGAACATAAATTGTAGTCTTCTTAGCCAGAAACCACCCCTCCCCCCATATACATATACACACAAGTGGCTCAAAAGAGGCCTTGATAGATGGAAGAAACAACAGGCTAGACTGGGGGAGGGGATTGTTTAGTGGCTAAGTCTGGAACATCAGCAGATGTATGTTAAGTTAAAAAAATACTCTTATCTGGGATTTATTTGTGCTTTGTATAAAATGAGAATGTTGTATGTACATTCTAGGTTCTTAATGTCTTTTGTTCTTGGGCACCATCTGAAGAGCTGATGAGAGTTGTTTCCCGATTCTGTGGGAAAAAGCTTATTTGTGGACAGTATCATTAGATTGTCACCAGGTCTCCCCACCCCTAACTCCAGGCCCATGCATGGACCCCTGGTGGTGTGCAGCTCCTCAGTTAAGAACCCCCCACCACACACACTAGATGTGCCTTCAAGCTGTGTCTAGCTCCAGCATAATCCCAGGGTATATCTTGCATACTTGTTCTCTTGCTTGAATTGTTGACCTCTGAGGATCAGGATTTCTTTGTTGTGTAAGTTTATCAACACAGTGAAGAATGAGGAGATGTTATTTTACTTGCCATTTTGAAAAGATTGGCCTTTGAATGTCACTTTTCCTTGTCAATATTTCTAGAGTAAACCTGGAAACTGAGAGATTTGGAAAGTGCTAAGACAAATCTAGATTTGGTAGAGGCAGATTTGAAGTGTCAGATTCTTCTTTTTCTTGTTTGTTTTCTTCTTGGTACCAGGGATTGAACCCAAGGTGTTTAATCACTAAGCCACATCCCCAGCCCTTATTTTTTATTTATTTATTTTTAAAATTTTGAGATGAGGTCTTACTAAGTTGCTTAGGGCCTCACGAAATTGCCAAGGTGTGAGCCTCCTGCCTCAGCCTCCTGACACTCAGGTGTCAGATTCTTTGGTTGGTTTTGGTTAGGCTAGTTGGGGGTGAGTCATGCATGAGGATGTCAAATAGAAGGATTTCACCACCACCCACCACCTTCCTTTTCTCTTTCCCAATGATTACTTTTTGACATCAATACTGTGTGTACTCATTTCTGGTTCTTAGAACTTTGTTTTTGACTTGTTTGTGTAAATTACCTAATTGTTCAAAGATCGTTTTTTAGCATTTGAAAAATATGCTGATTTGCCCAAGACATTAAGAATTGTACTTGCCAATTGTGAATGTGCTTTTGGGGGTGTTTTTAAGTTTGCCTGTATCATACATTAGTTTCTCCTGGGAAGTCAGAGAAGGGAAGAGAAAATACTTTTCTGTGACCAAAAGCATTTGCTCAGCCAAGTTGAATGCTACTTCTCTTTGTGCGATATTTTAGTTTCCTTTGTCCACACACTGCATCCAGTACTTTTTGGAAACAATATCATTTGATCGTCTTACCAACTGTACCATATAGATACAGTTAGTAGCTCCATTTTTCAAATGAAGAAACTGATGGTCAGAGGAGTTAAACTGCCCGAGATCACTCAACTTGTAAGTAACAGAGTTGTGTTTGAACCCAAGTCCATCTGGATGGACAGCTTACACTCTCACCCATACCCTAGATTGTCTGGACTCATCCTACTCCAGTGGGGGGGGGGGAGCGGGAGCTCTGACTCTCTGAGAATGATGGAAACAGAGCTCTGGAATCAGAATTCAGAGTCAGGTTGCCAGTCATTTCTAGAACAACCTGCTTCTTCCTACTTCACCCTTTGGATCACTGCTGTTCATCATTATTTCCAGCTATGCTATGTGTCTACTTATGTCCTACCTGCCATTCAAATGCTCATATTGACCAAGAAAAATGCTCTTATTTCTAGGCTAATACTTCTAGATTCCCTCTTGTTATAATTGTTTGTCTTCTCCCCGATTTTTTTTTCCTCCTCTTTACAAGTCTGCAAATTCATGCAGAAATATTCTTGTCCTTGGTGTCAATTGTAGGAAGAGAATAATAGTACTCTACATTTTAGAGTTGTTTTGCAGATGATAGTCATTATTAAAATTATAAAAATAATTACAAGAATATGAAAATAAGTGCTAACATTTATTGTATTTTCCTGTATGCCCAGGAGCTGTGCAAGATACTTTAGACTTATTATCTAATTACATACAGCTTATACTAACCCTTGGAGATAGTATCCTTATCATCATGTCTCTTTTAGAGATGGCCATTTAGGGCACATGCAGAGAGGTTAAGAGATTTGCCAAGATAAAAATTAAATAAGGTTTGTAACTCGGGGTATCTGACTCTCAATCCCAAAGTCTTTGTGGAGAGCAGCAAGAAAAATACCTAATAAATAGTAAACACCTAATCCACTCATTCAACAAATATAGTATGCCCTGTGTCTCAACTTCTGGGGATACAGCAGTAAATACAACTGATAAAAAGCCATGCCCTCAGAGAGGTTACATTCCAATTGAAGCAGGTGAGGGCATACAAAATATAAAACAAGTAAAACATGGCTAGGCATGGTGCTGCACTCCTGTAATCCCAGTGGCTCGGGAGGCTGAGGAAGAGGGATCCTGAAATCACAGCCAGCCTTGGCAACTTAGTGAGACCCTAAGCAACTCTCAGCAAGATCCTGTCTCTAAATAAAATATAAAAAAGAGCTGAGGATGTGGCTCAGTGGTTAAAAGTCTCTCGGTTCAATCCCTGCTACCAAACAATTAAAAAAAAAAAGTGTGTGTTAAATGAGGATCCATGCAAAGAAGAAATGTAAAGCCAGAATAGGCCTGAGAGAATACTGGGGATTGGCATTGAACATAATTAGAATTATCTGATATGAATAGTCATGCTGGAGATGAAACCTGCTCTTGTTGGATTAGTATACCAGCTGCTGGCAAGTTCTGGTGTTGGCGTAGTATTTTTCTTTCTACTATGGACACCCCATCTCAACCTTTGAATATTAGGTACTTTTTCAACATAAAATTGGAATTCACCCATCTAAAGTCACGCACAGCTTACAGTGTGCAGTCTGTGATTTAACATTTGCTGGGATTGGCTGCTGTGCACACTGCTGCAGCCATTTAGATGTGTGTGAAGTTGATACTCTCTGTGTGTGAACACGGTTGCCTCTACACAGGCTCATCCTTCACGAGGGATGCTTATTCTGTTAGTGCCATTTAATATCTGACAGTATTAAGCATGAGGAAATACAGGGTAGATGAGGCAGAAAATAAAGTCTATGTTTGTTTCTCGTGCTGGGCAAAGGCATTCTATATGCACTGGAATAGTTGGTGGAACTCGGCCAGAGAGACCCCAGTACCTGGCACTGAAACCATTAGGTTAGTGTTTAATTGCACAAGTGAGGCATCTCTCCATCGCATTCAGGGCAGGGTTTAAAAAGCAAAGTTCACTTTTAATTTGTTTCTTTGACCTCTTCCACAAAATGAGACAATGCCATGCACAAGAGTGAGAACACCACTTTTCTTTCCTTTTCCCTTCTTTCTTAGGCACTTTGTTACAAACCATCTATCATTTTGAAGTTGGGATATGACTTGGCCAAACAGATAGGCACTGGCAACACTCAAGGGTCATAACAGTTCCCTTTGGCCTGTCTTTATGGCCAGTATAGATTGCTATGGCTGTAGCAATTATGAGGCAATCCATATCGGTTCTTGAAAAATGCCATTATGGCCCAAAAGGACCATATTCTTCTTTATATATGACACAGACTAGTTTTGTGAGTTTTTTCCCCAAAAAATATTGTGCTTGAAGACTCCATAGTAACCCTGTGAAATTTTGCTGCTCTGGTCCTGATTAATAGTAGTACTAGGAGAAAAAGGAACATTTTAAACTCCATACCCATATTTTTGTTGGATGAAAGTAAATTATAGAGCTTCTCCTATGTACCAGAAACCAGTCAAATAGGAAGAAAAATGAGACCTGTTCTTTGGTCTAAATAACTCCAGTCAGCAAAAGTTAATTGAGCAACTATTATATGTATAATGAGAACTTCTGGTAATGAACTGTTGAACAAATCTAACATGATTACTATAATTAGGAAGGCTACACATGAGTGAGGTTGCAGGGATTCCAAGAGGAATGAGAGTCACCCTTAGTGGTTAGGTCAGAGGCTTGGTGTACCCTGACTATAAAACCCACTGAAGTTTATAGTTTCCTGCAGTGGGTGCCATGGATACCTTCCTAGCCATGCATGCCAGCAAATGAGCCTGGGTGTGGTTGGTGAACCACGCTTGACAGTTCTCCCCAGTTCTTCATAAGAGATTCACTTTTTGACTTGGTAGCAATGATATTCTGAATGTTCGGGCTTATGTGGCCCTAGGTCTCACAAGGCCCCATTTGGAGCTTATTAAGCTTCTTAAAGATCCCTTCAACTCAGCCTGAAACTCACTTTTTCTTATGTGTGTATGTATCATAGCTCGGTTCTGAGTATCCATCCTTACTAGGACACTAATACCACCTTGCTACATGATCCACATTTTACATAATAATGGCGGGACATGTCACATAGGCAGTCTTATAACTGTGACCAACTTGTGGACGTTACAGTCCCCTCAAGGCTGATGTGCAACAGCATGGCCCTCTGCATGGGGCCTACCGTCGGGGGGTTGAACCCTTATGATTCAGAGACTAACTGAATGGGAGAAATGAGATAGAGTGAGGAATCGACACTGGTGTTACTTCTGATTATATCCATTATATTTGTTGCCATTTAATGTGTCAAGGCTACAAGGCTCTGTGGCAACACATTTCATGTGCAAAGTGACCCTTGCAATGATCAGAATCATCCCCACAGTGGGACCTGCGACTGGTCCCAACCTCTCTATACAAGCTGCTTGCAGACACAGCGTAGGTAAATGAATTGCTGTCTCTTCTCTCAGCCAAGGTCTCAGGGACAAGCTCCGCACTGCTGCTGTTTTGGGATTATGTCTCTGCCTTGTCCTCTCAAAGTTGTCTAGGAAGTGTGTCGAGGAAACTGAATTTTGAGGAGTTGACATAGCTTGCCAAGGTTCATATAACCAGTGCATGGAAGAACCTGGACATGGACCTAAGTTTGGCTGAGCCCAGGGACTCTATCTAGGATTCTATACAGGAAGAGGTGAGTCTCCCTAGACTTTTCAACTACTAATGGAAGGTTAGCCCCAAAATGTAGTTTACAAATCCATACAAACTTCAGTTCCCTGCAAGTTGCTTTACCAAAGTCACCTCTTGAACCTGGACCTGCAGACCTAGCAACATATATATTTAGTCCCCAAACCCAATGGAATCCTCATTTTAACACAAGCCTACCAAAGATAATAGTAGTTCCTCTCTCCCATGGATGTTCACATTTTTCAGAAAATTATTCTTGCATGTATCAAAGCACCTGCTATTCAAAGATTTCTTATTCCTTGTAAATTTTTTTTTAATCTTGCAAAACCAAGTACTTTCAAATAGGACTCAGATTGCTGAAGACTGAAATTCATTTTCCTAAATTTTCTTCAGGGCCATTGAATTATTCAAAATTGTTTACATTAATATGTGGCATTAAAGTATTAAAGGGAAAGAAATTTCCCCCTAATTCCTAATTTTAGAGTTTCTCTAGACCTCTCTTCTGGGGGCCGACCTTGTGATTGTCAGCAGCTCAGCTGACAAAAAATCACATTGTTCAGGCTCTGGGCTCTGAGCACTCACATAGAGGGAGAATTTATTCTTCTTTTCTTCCCTGGTTGTTTAGTCAACTGGGTGCATGTAAACTTTCATTGAATGTGGAAAGTCTGGAAAGATAAATAAATAAATAAAAGTACAACATAGAAGCTGCCGCTTTTTACATCCCAAGTGACAATTCACCCCAAGCTGTGTTAGTGCTGGACGAGACAGCTTGTATGAAAATTTAGGAGTCCCAGTGAACAACAATAACAAAAATTAACAAATGGCAGGATGAGTAGCAGAAGGGAAAATCAAGCATATGCTGCTCGTTTGAAATGTAGTTTCATTAAAAATCTTTTTCCATTGCACCCTAAAACAATCTGTCCTTGCCAGATAACACATTGGACACCAAAAGGCTGTTCCCTCCACTTGCTTTCTTAGTTGTAAGCCAACCCTTTAAAAATAAGAACACAGCTGCTTGTGACAAAATAAATTTGTCAGCTTGTCTTAGAAGGTAAAATAAAGAGGGGGAGCCAGCGTCGCTTCCCACCACTTACCAACAGTAGTGAGCAGCCCTGGGTTGCGTTTGTGTGCAGTCAACACCAATCACTAAACATCTGTTGGAATTCGTACGGGTGCCTCTTTACGATGCATTATGCTTCATTAGGAATTGGTTTTGTCTTCAAGGGAGGAAAAAAAAAATCTCATGTAATTAAAGAATAGTATCTTGTGCTCTCATATTTTCCTCTCTAAAGACCCGAATTCTTCTAAGACCATTATTTACAGTACATTTATCTGTATTTAAATGTAACTACTTCTCCTTGAAAAGCCCATCTGTTCAGAAAGACCATTCTTTTTGTCCTCCCAGAGGTAAAATTGGGAGAGAGGTGATGTTAGCTGAGGATGGTAGTTAAATGAAAATACATGAGGTCCATGGCAGGGTAGGGGAGGTTTGGTACAATGATACTTGCTTATGTTCCCAGTGGGGTGAAGGGGAAATGGAGTTTTTCTGGAAGGATCTGTGCATTTGAAATGACAGTCTTTGAAAAGGGAGGTGGAGCTGAAATTCTCAAAACCAGGTAACTTCAGTAATCCCTTTTTTAAGTGGTCTCTGCAGTATCAGGCATGTGGTACATTTTGTTATTTTACTTTCTGGAAAATAATTTATTTTTGAGGGGCTGCTGGATATAGTAGTGTAGATGATGAAGCTCACATGAATATGTGAGACACCTTCTAGGAACTATGAATTTTTGCCCACTGAGGGAAATGCCCTTAGGTGAACTTAAAAACATGCATTTAATACCCACAAGTACACAAATAAAGCATAAAGGAGCTGGTAATGGCCTCAAATTATACAAAACACAGTAACGTTTCCCATTTGTTTAATGTTTATTTAACCAGAGCTTTTGGTGTACAGAAAAGCAAACAGGCATTCCAGGGGAACAGAACTCTGCAGAGGTTGGGGTGAAATTCAAGCTTTAGGATTAATTAAACATTAGCATTTACTTTTCCACTTAATGCAAATTAGAGTCCCCAAACATGGTGACTTGGGAGCTGCTGTGTATAGGTAAAAGCTGTCTTTTGAGAAACACTGTTAAGGAATTTCACCTAACGACTGTCACCAAATACAAATAAGGAAAACTGAAGGACGATTGAGAATGTGACTAATTTTTAGTTTTGAATAATGGAATGAAGATTGTAACCAAAAGAACACCAGACATTATTGAGCAGCACAATAAATATGCATAGTATAGGGCAGATCCCTGTGGGCTTAGGGACAGAAGACTTTTGTCATTGTTGTTCTTGTGAGGAATAATGACACAGAGCACAATACATTTGTGTAAAATATAATATGTGAGCTATATGTAAAACATGGGCTTCTCACACCATCTAGCTGACCTTTCCTTTGTGTGCATATTTTCCAAAACGTGTTCAGCAGGACACTTACCTATAAGATGCTTAGCAAAGTTAAAAGATTAAGATACCCTAATGATGAATGTTCTGGAAATATTCAATTCTTGTCCTGTTTGTTACGTATTCACAGGCTATGCTGGCATCTTAAAACCTCTGAGAGACTGAGCAGTAAATCAACAACTTTAGCTTTGTTTAAATCCAGCATCTATCAAACTTGTTAGTCACAAACCCTTTTGTTCACAGAGCCTGTTTGAGCATCTAGCATCATGGGCGCTGTGGAAACTCACTTTGGCAAGTGCTGGCCCACACTGGTGTCTGGTAGGCTGGTGCAGCTAATGTATTTAATGAGTAATGGATTAAAAGTGCTGAGGCACCATTTCTGCAGCTCTGGGGAGGTAAGAAAACTTTGATATTAAATCTCAGAGCTGCCACTAGAGGCATCATAAGAGTTGCTAGTATCTAATCTCTGGAATGAGATGAAGGATTACTTCTGTGCAATAGCCTTCCTCTAGCAAACCTTGAAGGCACAATTCTTTCCTTTCCCCTCTTCTCTAATTTTTTTCAGTAGCCTACTACCTTGATTCCAAAGTCTTAAAGAAGTCTGAGCTTCCTGACCTGCTTAAAATTCATATAGCTCCCTGCCCTATTTCTGAGAATCGACTTTATCAACACTGTCCCCTCCCCAGTTCACAGTGTGAAATGTGATTGAAACAGTGATCGTATCACCAATACTGGACATGTGGCTTTGTAAGAAAGTACTCAACTGAGGTCAGCATTGGTTATGGCTAAAAGCAAGTTTGCCTTCCAGAGCCCTGAATATGTAATTAAAATGCCTCCCTAGAAAGATAGATGGTATTTTTTTTTTAATTTTTTTTCTTAGTTGTAGATGGACACAATGTCTTTATTTTATTGCTTTGTATGTGGTGCTGAGGATCGAACCCAGGGCCTCACGCATGCGAGGCAAGCGCTCTACCGCTGAGCCGCAATCCCAGCCCCGATAGATGGTATTTTTCTTTACTTCAGTGTCCCTTCAGATTGGTCAAGGAGCAAAAAGCCTACCTGTTGCTGATCCTTTGAGTGTCACTATTGCTTGAATTTGGCTCTGTGGAGGTGAGGTGCCTTGTAAGGATATAACAAGAGATGTCATATTTCTCGCAGATATCCTCATTGGTTTTTATTATTTTCTAAAATATTATCTTTTTTTCATTCTCCCTTCTTCCATGTTTCTTTTAGTCTTCTCTCCCCTTCCTTCTCCTTTCTCCTCCCTTTGACTACTTTCCATTTATTCTTTTATTCCCCATCCTACCCAAAAAGTCAATCATGGTACCTCTCAACTCCATAGATGGTATTTTGTAGTATTCCCTGAATCTACTGGGGTTTTCCTGCAAACATAGCAACCACAGTGCATTTTGGAACCAGGCTGATTCTAAGTGAATACCTTTGCTATGTTTCTAAAACTATGTGTTTTGCCAAGCTTATTAGGCTACAGTGAGTTCTTTAAAGGAACAGTATTTAGATCCAGGACAGCTGCGGGTGTATTGCACAGGTTATATCCTGCTCATTCCTGGCCAAAGTAGAAGTGGGATACAATTCAGACTAGACTTCCATTAAAAGCTGTGGGACTGGGGGCCACGAAAATCATGCTTTTCCCCTTGAGTGCCATCTGCTGCTCTTTGCCCATGAGGAGATCGACTGCTACAGCCATGGCTGCCCCACGCCTCTGCTGATCATGGCACTTCTTCATTGGCTCCCCAAAGCAGTCTTCTCTGCAAGTTCTAGAGTTTCCCTTCCTTAGCCATCTTTGCCCACGGTGATATTTCCTGAGAGGCCCTTAGATCAGTTTAGCAGTCTTATCTGCAAGTTCTTTTGACTCTTTGAGTCTGAAAATGCCATGTTCCCTGGCAGTCTCATTTTCTAGCTCTTCTTGATTATAGGTTCTTTCTGCAACCAGTTTGATATGCCCTTTCTCACCTGATAGAGCAGAGAGGAGAAAACTAGAAGCTGACTCCATGTCCTCACGACCAGTCTAGTTCCATTCACCAATAACAGAATTTTAAGTACTTATTTTAGTGTCAAATCTCAATTTTCATATAAATTTTGTTCTAGTCATGGGATCTTCTAACCTGGAGGCAGGGCTTAACTGATCCTCTTTTAAAAAATCCCTTTTAAGAATCTCTTGGGAGCGCTGGCTCTACCTACTAAACCTAGACCCAGGTACTAGATGAGAAGTGCTGAGGTCTATCCTTCACTTTTGTTGAGAGTGAGAGAAAGTTTGTGGATATGTCATTGCAAAACCTTTGAGCATAATATGCTATCAGGGATTTTGTTCTCTAGGTGTAAGAAGACTCAATTCTGTAAGAGAAAAAATAATTCAAGCTGAACAAATAAAAAACAACTGTCATCTCTTAAATAATATTCTTTTAAAGTAAATGCATAAAGCAAGAAGGGAGATATTTATGTAACTTTGTTAGATTTAGTATATAATTATACATATATTCTCACATTTATATGCATGTATGTATGTCAGATATATCTTCTTAATGGAGTCTATATTTTCTGTACAGATAGATACCTGCATCCATACATTATACTTTGTGCTATGTTCTTCTACACAATTTAAAGCCAAACATAGGAAAATATGTTTTAATAAAAATGCATGCTATTAATTTTTGTCATAAGCATTGTTTTGCTAACTCTATGATCTACTTGCCTTAAAACTCTCCTATAAATAGATATTTTCTAAAATTTGAGGTTAATACAGTGGAAGGTCACACACTTTTTTATATATGCCTGTGAAAACAATATTTTTTCCTGAGTAAGATGTTTTTCCTATAATCAATTTTATCTTGATATTAATTTGATTTATGGAACTGATGTTGAATTTCTTTCTTTCAAATGCATGGCTTGGTAGATGTCACACTGAGTTTAAGATGCAGTTCATAATGGTATTCTCATTGGTGGCATTGCATTGATTTGTTTTGGTTTGATATAGGGCTGGGGGTGTAGCTGAATGGTGGAGCACTTGTGTAGCATGCAGAAAGCTCTGGGTTCAGTTCCCAGTAATGCCAAAACACACACATGCACACCAAATCATTATAAAATGTGTTTTTTTAAATCAGCTTATGTATTCTAGAATTAAGATTTATATTCAGTTGCATGATATTAATTTTACAAATACCTAAATTCAGAACTCTAAACTGATGACATTTTAATTGGGAATGGGTAAAGATGTGTAGCCTCCCTTGTTATTTCCAAAATGTTCAGTATTTGAGCACTGCCATTTATCTATTATAATTTATTTTGTAGGGTTTGTTGAAGCATGTTATAAATAATTTACACAGAGCTATAAGAGAGACTTTTGTGCTAGTTGGCAGTAACCACCCCCCCAAAAATTCCTAAGTAACTAGCCTTCTAGGCAAAATATAATCCCCTATAGTTTTATTCTACACTCTGGAAATGTTAAATATCTCATCACATCGGGTGATACAAAGCGAATGTACTTTATCAAGTGACATGTGCTTTATCAAAATATGAATTAATGGATGATAAGAATTGCCCCATGCAGTCCACTGTTGATGGATGGTAGAAACATGTGCCCATGCTTCTCATACTGTATCTAAAAATTACCCAAATTTCAAGCTAACTTTAGGCATTCCTTTTTCATACCTCTTTGCAAAGGAAATTTCCAGGATCTAAAAGCAATTTTGGTATGATGTTTTTGAGATTTTATTCTGAATAATGTATAGGCCACTAGCAGACAAATTGACTAAAAGATTAACATTATTAAATGCAGAAAACCAAATTATTATGGGTCAGCTTACTTATAGTTTGCTTTATTTTAAAAAGGAATCCATGCAGATTCTTGGCACTGAATGAATTAAAAATTTTGGTTGGTTGACCACATTTAGTCCCTTTTAACCAGCTGTGCTTCTGTTGTATAAAAACAGCTTAACTGGGTCATTGCCAACAGACAGCAAACCATTATGATGAAAAATGTGACTTCTTAGTGACATACATCTGCTTACCAATTCACATCCAACGTTTTATATTGTGTTCTTTTAATATGCTGCCTGTGTCCTCATGGAAACTTTACTCATGTATTTCTTTACAAAATATTTTAAAGATAAGCCATTTCCCCGAATTTTTGCCCAAGTTAGCTGAAACAGAATTCATCTCGAGTCAAGAAGATCTGTCTTTAAAACTGCAATTTTACACTTATTCACTGAATAATCTTTAGGAAATTATTTTCCTGAACTTCAATTATTTAATTTGTAGGAATAAACAAAATTATAAAGAGGAAAGTTGCTGTTTTGATACTTGGGTACTTGAAATATGGTATGTGCTCAGTGAAGATTAGTTTTATCTTGCTGTTCCTATCCAAAGAATGACATGTGAATTCTAATTCTGTACCTATTTCTGTGTCTATCATTCTCGCTCCCTGATGTGACAAAAGGAAGTGGATAATTTAAGAAACGAACTTTATTTATCCCATAGAATTCAGACTTGAACTTTGAATTTGCAGACATCATGAGTTTTTTGACTTAATCGAAAACCATTCACTCTAATAATACTTTTTGCTTTTCTGATTTACCTGGCTTATCAGTGGTTGTTCTGTTATTATTTCCTTTTTATCTAGATCCACGTGACCACATATCATGTTTGTTTTTAAACTCACAAACACTTATGGGAACAATTGTTTTAAATTGGAATTTGAAATTTAAATAAAACTTAAAAGGAAAATGAAATTGTACTGAGAAAACAGTTACTGTTTTCCATCAGTTTCCTTCCAAGGCTAGAAAAGATGTTTCCATTTAATAATGGAGAGGAAGAAAACTTCATAACCTTGTAGTCAATAGATCCTCAGGATTAAATTGTATCATTTAGGAACTCATTAGCCATTCTTTGGTTAGAACAAGAATAATTTTCTTTCCTAACAGACCCTCAGATCATATGAATACTATATTTCTTCTCCAGGACCTTCTGCTTTTTGGAACTTTTGATCGACACTTAGATTTAGCTGAAATAAATTAAGATGATCTCAGAAACTGTGTTTTGTTGTAAATAGATTGTGCTTTCTCTTAGCTTTGACTAAACATGGAACAAAGTAGCTCTTAACAACAACAGCAACAAAAAATGAAAACAGAACACATCAAGTATTTTCCAAGAGCCCTCATTCTAATTCCTGGGAGTTTTGCACAAAATGGGAAGGCTAGTTTCATTCTCTATTTTAATATTGCTTGTTAACTTTTAACATAATGGCTAGGTATCAGCAAGAAGATATGAATGATAAAGTCCCTTTTGTTATGGATGTTCTCAGGACTGTTGAATTAAATACTTAAAAAGTCTTGATAGAATTGTTCAGTGATGTTAGTTGTTTGTTTGGAATCAAGTGGATTCATTCATGTTATGGAATGGGTCTGGCTGGGTTTTGAGAATGAACATTTAAGTGGTTTGGTTGGTTCATTTGTTATGTGCAGACACTGTGGGAGGGAGGGTTTTAGAAGGACGGGTGAAAGGAAGGAGGGAAGGAAGAAAGGAAACTTATTCTGTTCTTCAGAAAGCTCACAGTAGTCAACCTATTACCAATAAATATGAAAAAGTGAGCTTTAAGATAATGTAAAAGATATAACAGAGGGCTGTGGGAACAATGACATGTTTTTCTTCCTTTTGGATCCAGGTATTCATTAAATTTCAGTGCTTAATATCTAATAATTAAGTTATTAAATGAATTACTTGTTACATGTACCATATGTAAATGTCCCTAGGAGTTTTTGTCATTGGAGACTGCATCATCTTTACATTTCCATTTCAATAGCTACCTATCTCTTCCAGTTATAAATCACTCAAAAGGATGAAGATGAGAAAAATGGCCCTCACAACTGGTGTGTCCTAACATTTTTGAATCCTTTAATTAAGCTAGGTGAATTTAATCTACCTTAAGACTGAACACTGAGGAACCCTTTCGGCATTACATCCTGGATTCATCCCTCACACCCCTCATTCCCCATACCACCATGACTTTCAAACATTTTGGTTTGCATGAATTGAATGCATCAAGAACCATCTTGGAATCTCAAAGATAGTTCTTTTGAATGTGCTATTAGTGAGTGAATTTTATCTACTGCTTTCTAGGTAAGCTGTCAGAGTAATTTGACTATTTAGAATCTCACCTGGACCTTCTGAAAGCTAGTGATTGGTTCTCTCCTTGTCCTACAAAATCTGGAGTGGCTGCAGGGAATATAATATATATCTATTTTATATATAATATATATCTATTTTATACTAATAGATATGCAAAATAATTATAAAAACTAGGACAAAAGGAAACGCAAATGAAAATATACAGTGGTATTAGAAAGGGAAAGAAGAAAAAGTGCAGATCCTCAAAAGGAAGAGGATTGGAAGAATATAGTGACCAATGAGTGTGATCTGCCTGGTTTTCCATGAAAAGTTCCCCATAGTATCTCTTCAATCTGTTTCCCAGAGCCTCAGCAACCATTGCTATATATTCAGTAAACTCTCAAGTCAATATCTTCATCTCAGACCTTGTCTCTCAACTCCTAAATTGTATAACTAACTGCCTATTAGGCCACTTCACTAGGATGCCCAAAAGGTATCAAGGTAGAAGAGGCCACTTTTTTATTAGAGTTCCTTGTCAGTGAACAGCACCACCTAATGGATCAAGCCAGCAATCCAGGGGCTATCCTTGACTCCTGCATCCCTCTTTTCAAATTCAATTAATCAATAAGTCCTTTAGATTTTACTTTATAGTGTTTTTTTTTTTTTCAATCCAGCCATTTTCCTCATCACTACTGCCACCACCTGATCAGAATTACTAACTTCTCTTTAATCCACTAAGTGACCTATTTATTTGCTGGTCACTAAGTTTCCATTCTGGTCTTACCTGATCGCCATATTATTTGTGCCTCCTGAAATCTGATCATGGAAAAGCGCAGTTGTCCCTTTCTCTCCATGCTTTCTCTGATTGTCTCCTCAGATCCTTCAGTGGTCTCCCACTGCTGCCCTAGGCACCTTTACAAGGCCAACTCCTGCATGTCTCCCCAGACCTTCTCTCAGCACCCTTTTCCTCACTGACTGGCTTCAGGTCCACTGCCCCCAGGCCCTTAAACACTTTGTTGCTCCTTTCCTCCAGAATCCCTGCATATCCTCTTCTCTCCTCAACACTACTTAACTTCCATTCCTGCTCCTGCTTTCCTGCCTTCCACCTACTTAATGTGGACTTGCCCTTCAGCTCTGATCTTGGACCTCATTTCTTAAATCTAACCTCCAGCCTTGGTCAGGTCCTTTGTTATAGCCTTCCATTCAAATGTAGTTCTTTCCTTTGGAGAATTATCTTAGTCTGTGATTACAGTCATGTCATTGATGGATGTCCGTTCTTTTACTAGATTGTGAATTTTGTGAGGTCAGGAACCTTGTCTCTTTTGCTTAGCACTGTGTCCCAGAACTGAGTACAGGGCTAGTTATACATGGTGAATATCTGTTGAAGCAATGAATGAGTGTATAGATGCATGGTTGAATAAGTAGTTGGATGAATGAATGAATAATGCAAATTACCTCCTATCAGATCTCTTGCCTCCCCCAGTATTGTCAAATGTTTCATGAATTGAAGTGAGAATATGGGTGTCAAGTCAGAACCCCTCGTTATAATACTGCACCTATAAGTCACTTAACCTCTATCAACCTCAGTTTCCTGTTAAGTACAGGTAATAATATCTCATAGAAGGGACTAAATGAAATATTCTCTACTAAGTGTGCTGACATACAGATGATTCTTAGTGAGAAGTCACTAAATGGTAGATATGATATGATTGAGAAGTATCAAAGGACTGAAGAGGAAATTTTGTAGCTTTGGTAATATCAACAGTCTTCATCAGTGTTTCTATATATAGAATAGAGCATGAACACGGAACCCTTCTCACCGCATTGTTCTCTGGCTGTTGTAATTATACATGTAAGCAGGACTGCTATGCGGTGCCTCATCCATCTATCCCCTGCCAGACCGAAGGATCCTAGGGTCATGCACAAATCCAAGTCCCCAGCAGTTACCCCTTCTTGTCTATCTAGTTTAGTTTAGTTACCTAAGTGACAGTCTGCATCTTGGTAATTCTTTTCAGCACACGTTCTAAAGCCATACAAAATTAAAATGATAGTAGATGGAGAGAAGAGGTTGTAGTTTTGAGGCCTGATAAAGAAGCTGAGCCTGACTACTTGCTTTGTGTTAGCTTTTTGTCACTGTGACAGAATACCTGAGATAATCAACAAGAAGAAAGGTCTATTTTGGCTCACAGTTTAAGAGGTTTAAGTACCTGGTTGCTTGGTCCTGTTGCCTGTGGGCCTGTGATAAGGTAGAACATCATGGAGTGTGTAACACAGGAAACTGCTTACCTCATGGCAACCAGGAAGCAAAGAAGGAGAGAGGTCCCAATCCCCTTAAAGGGCATGCCCCCAATGATCTAACTTCCTCCAACTAGGCCCCACCTTTTAAAGTTTCCACTACCTCCCAATAGTGCCATGGGCAGGCAACCAAGCCTTTAATACATGGGCCTTTTAGGGGTAATTTCAGATCCAAACTATAGCCCTTTACACTAAAAGAGTAAGTTAGGACTCTCAGGAGATTCTATCTTGTTCATTCCAACTACTAGAGTAAGATCGAGGGAAGGAAACCAAGGAGGAGAGGGCAATAGAAGATTTGTACCAGAAGGGACCTTAAGAGACACCTATTTCAAAATAGAAAATATGCAGCAGGCATTTTCCACTATAAAATTTGCACCAATGGCAAGTATCATTTTCCTACCAAGGCATCTTTTTTTCCTATCACCATCAGACTTCTCAGTACAACCCTCTAGGTAGCAGCAGCTACTTGAAAGGAGTTGGCCCTCAGTAAAGAATCTATTGGCTATTCCTGATTTTATCTCCTCTTACATATGAACACTTATATGATTACTTCATAATTACTTCATTATGTCTTTTTCTTCCTTAATCAAAAATGAATCTGAAAGATGGGAATTTTTCTTCCAAAGAGAAGCACCCTTTTTCTACAATAGCCTGTCCATTTCAGTGAGACCTCATTGCAAAATGATCTACTCAGTGATTCTTTACAGTCCATTTAAAGGGATCATGTATATTAATTTCAAGATCTATTTAAAGAATCAATATCCATGCTGCTTCATATTATGAGCCAATAATTATCTAAATTAGATGCATTGGTATGATTCTCTGTCACTAGAAACTGCCACACACAAAAAAATTGTGCTACTATCAATTAGGTGCCAATTTTGCCATGACCCTGTCTACTTTCCAGTATCAGTTGTGTATCCCAGGTAGAGAAGGGCTTATTTTGAGGGCAGCTGATAGATGTGGATTATATGGCTATGCATGTTAAAATAATAAATATATCTTGAGATTCTAGGATGGTATACTGTGTAGTCATTTTCAGTGGAAACATTTTATGCACACACATATATGTGTGAGTGTACACATACACACATACTCAGACATTTAACATAAACATTCAAACATGTTCAAGAATATATTGGTAAAAATAGGCCAGTATTTTCTAAGTGTGATATTTTACCCATTTTTGTCTAGTTTTACCCTCATATCTAAGAAATATTTGCTCACCAAGTGTAAAATGCCTAGTGTTCTGTATTATATATCCAAAGGACCACCATAAAAATAGGCAAGTTCTGACATATACACATTAGTAATCCGAGAGAAATCCTAAGATTAGTATTTGGTGGCTCATAAAGGAAGGTTTTAGATCTTCCTAACTAACTGCATTTCATTTCAGCATTATAGTTGAGAAATACTCTAAGTACCACTGAGACATTATTTTTATCTGTCACCTGTGCATTAGGTGGATCTGCTGAGAACTTAACTACATTCTTCATCATCTTTTCAAGAATAAGAGTTAATCTGTGGCATACCTATCATGTGCTGGATACTGAGCTGGCAAGTTCATCTATTCACCCATCACTTTCTATGGACTGTATTAGTTTGCTAGTGCAGATATAACAACATATCACAGACTAGGTAGTATAAGCAAAGGAAATCTTTTTTCTCATAGTTCTGGAAGCTATCAGCCCAAGATCATGGTGTCAGTAGATTTGGTTTCTCCTGAAGCCCCTCTCTTTAGCTTGCACATGGTTACCTTCTCCTGTGTCTTTCACATAGCATTTTCCTCTGTACACACACCCCTGGTATCTCTGTTTTTGCCCAAATGCCTCTTCTTTTAAGGATACAATTCAGATTGCTTTAGGGCCTATTGAAACGATCTCATTTTAACTTAACTGCCTCTTTAAAGGTCCTATCTCTAAATGAAGTTAGATTTGGAGGTTAGAGCTCCAACATCTGAATTGTGGGGTCTGACATAGTTATAAAATAGAAAGCCTGCCTTGTGCCTCAGCTTTGTGCTAATATTCTAGAACAGAAGGAAACACAGACAAGTTCCTATTCTCTGGAACATGGAGTATAATTTGACAGAAATGGTCAGCCTCAAAATCAACATTTTATGCCCAAATGTTAGTTATATGAAGTAGAATATATTTAAGCTGGAGGAGAGAGTAGTTTAGTGTGCTTTAAGAAGAATTGCTTAAGCTGAGAACTGAAGCATGGTGTATTTTGAAGATAACGTTTACTGAGTGCTTCCTATATCCCAGACACTGTTCTCAGTGCTATATACATTTTATTCCATTTAATAGCCCCAACCATATAAGGTGAGCTCTTCTGGCATTCACATTTTACAAATATTGTAAGTAAGGCACACTTCTACTAGGGCTCCTGTTCTTAATCACATGACCATCAGGTCAACCTGACTGAAGACCTGGGGCTTTAGATCCCATCCACTAGGCTAAGGAAAATGAGTTTTCTGAGGAATGAACAATGCATGTGAGGGACTTGACTCAAGAAAGAGCACGATTTGTTCCATGAATGGACAGCAGGCAAGCAGAGGATTACTGGCAGTTTTATGAATAGACCCTGGAGAACTTTGAAGGCCGCTCTCCAAGAGCAACAGGAAGTGACTGAGGATGGAGCACAAGAGAATACCAGGTTCAAAGTTCCATATGTTAAAAGCTATGCTGGTGGTTGTGTGGAGAATTGACTGTGGGGACACAAGAATGGAGTCAAAGACCCTTAGGATGTGATTTCAGTTAGCATGATGAGACATGGCAGTGGTAGAAATGGAGGTGAAGAGACAGGGACCATATATGTTCCATAGTGAAATCCTTAGGACTTGGTTACCAAGGTCAAAGAGGGGAGAAATGGAGGACTTATCAATATCTTGAGATTTTTGCTTGAGCAATGGGTGGGCAGAAGTACCATTTACCAAGCTTGGGAAGAATTATATTTAGAGATAGGACAATACGATTTTAGCATGTTGGGTAGAGAGTCTTCTTTGATATCCAGATGGAGAACTCAGGTACACAGTGTGATCTTCTAATATCACTCTAGTCTGAGGACTAGGGGAGAAGTAAAGGCTAAGAACAGGAGACTGTGTATTATCAGCATTTTCCTGATATTTGAGGCCATAGGACTAAGATCAAATGGGAAAAATACATTGCTACCGAAGGTAAGAGGATGTAGAGCTAAACCCTGAAGATCACCAAGATTTAGAAATTGGTTAGAAGAAAAGCCAACAAAGGACACAAAGACACCTAGAGAGGAAGAAATAACACCAGGAAGAAAGGCCATCTCAAGAACCAAGTGCAGGGTTTAGGGGTGTATCTAGGAAGGGATCCGTTAAGTTAGATTGAATCCGGCAATAAGGAGGTGTTGATGGCCTGGATAAAAGCTGTTTTGGTATATGATCTCAACAAATATACCATGATTATTGCTGTATTATAAATGTTAAGATTGAGGCTCAGTAATGGGGGCTCAGTTACAGTTACACAGTTAAGTAGTAGCCTGGCTCAGGTTTCAGAATGGAACCAGCTACTTGAAGGTCTGAATGCTTCACCAGTTTGCTCTCTTCATGGAATTATTTCAGAAAAATACTAACTGATACTGCCAATGTTGTTTTTAGTTTCTTATATTCAGATTATAATGGAGTCTGTTTAAATTCAGAGTGATCACCTTAGAGGACAGTTCTGAATTATCATCTCACTTCTGTTCCAAGCATATAAACTCCAGGTTCAGGTTTCCTCATTTTTAAAAGAAAGGGATTAGAGTCAACCATCTCCATGGGCCCTTTAAAACCTCCAATATAAGAAACTTCCAACAGGAAGCCCTGGCGCACCTCCACTTCTTAATGCCACTCTGACCTTGAATTTTTCTAGAACATGTTCAACATGCATTCATTTGACAAAACTTTTCTCAGAAGTGCCTACTCTGTGCTGAATCCTTTCTAAGCTTTCCTCAGCTGCTTTTCCACTGATGTGCCCTATAAAAGTCTCATCTCCTTTTCAGTCTCAAGTGCCAGTCTTTTCTCCTTTCTCTTTCAACACTTCCCACAGGTCTCCTTGGATAAAAGTCAAGGGGTGTCTTTGTGTCCTCCCATAAATGGCTTGTCCCCAAAGAAAGGTCTAGGACCATGAATTTTCCTTCATTGTCTTTCCACAAGAAGCTCTAGCACAGTACTTTTCTAAAATGATGTTTGTTGAGTTGAATCATCTGCAAATGATAAAAGCTTTTTGCGTTATGAAAGCCTCGGACCTTGGACTTGGAATGAATCAGGCCTATATTTTAACAGAGAGACAGAAATACAAAACAAAACCTGCAAAAATGCTTATTTCCCTCACATGATTACTGAGGCTGTAACCAATGGTTCAAGCACCCATGAAGGCTTCTAGTCTTCTGGTTTGCATCCAGTGTTTGGTTTACGCCCTGTTCCTTGATGCTCTGCTCTTCCAATCAAAGTGCCTGTTCTTGCGCAAACCCTTCTCAACTTGAGCATTCAGACCAGAATGCAACAATTTCACAAATACTCCCATTTGGGCACAAAAGAAGGCAAAAGGCTGGCTCAGCTTGTGTAGTTTGGCTTTCAAATCTGAAGCAGAATGCTCCTTTAACACACACAGCTTGGCTCACCCATGAGTACCAGGGCCTCTCAATGGGAAGGGCACACCAGCAGGCCAGGCAATGCTCGGAGGGCAGGAGGCTGCCTATTGGCAGGACCCTGGGTACTACAGCTTCTGTGAAAAGTGGCACCTGTGTTCAACCCAGAGGATTTAAAGTTTTCTGATCCACAGAGAATAACAAATGACCTAAAGTCGCTGGGAAGGCTGGGGTGTATTTGTTATCAGTGGCAGTTTTCAGATTCTGTTTGGGGCCTGCTGGTTGGCACAGGGGAGTTAGAGCATGGCTCTGAGCCCTCCAGCCTCACTTTGTCCACTGCAGCTCTGAACTACTTCCTTTTAAGTCACGAATATCCTTTCAGCATGAGCTTTTGTTGGGGAAAGGAAGGGGAAGGCTACCTTGCCAAAACTATGTCTGCCAATGTCTAGGTCAGCCTGGGTATGTGGTCTTTGTGACAGTGTGGAAGAGGGCAGGTGAACACACCTGTTAGGGACATGTTGCAGAGGATCTTCAGGTCATGCTGAGGAATTAGTCATGGCCCTGCAGGATGGGGAGTTCACAAGAGTGTGTAGAAAGAAGAGGACTTATTGTGGCTTTGAATCCCGTACAGTTAATATATCTGAAATCAGTCAACTCAGCGTACTCCATGGAGAACTACATCTCAAGAAATATGCACTTAGAAGAACATTTACATGAAGAGAGGGACATGCATACACAAACCCAGTGCCCACACAAAGACAGAGGCTTACAAAAAGGAGAGCCTCACACAGAGAGACATCAAGACCGAATGAGAGAAGCAGACAGTTAACAGAGACAAACACAGACAGAGATAGACACACACATAGACAGGGGAGAGTCACACAGAGTGGCTTATGCCTAGACACACACAGACACATCTACAGAGGAACACAGATATAGAGTGATATACACACACAAATGCATATGTAGAGACAGACACACAACATGCACCAGGAGGGGGCATAGGACAGATTCGCTTGATGTTTTAGTCAGCTTTTTTTCACTGCTGTAACTAAAAGACCCAACCAGAACAATCATAGAGGAAGGAAAGTTTATTTGAGGCCTCACAGTTTCAGAGGTCTGAGTCCATAGACAGCAGGCTCCATTCCTCAGGGCTTGAAGTGAGGCTGAACATCATGGCAGAAGAATATGGTAGAGGGAAGTGGCTCACAGGATGATTAGGAGAGAGAGAGAGAGAGACACTCCACTCACCAGATACCAAATATATACCCCAAAGTCACACCCCCAGTGACCCACCTCCTCCAACCATACCCTACCTTCAGTTACCACTCAGTTAATCTCATCATGGGATTAATCCACTGATTGGGTTAAGGTTCTCATAACCCAGTCATTTGTCCTCTAAACCTTCTTGCATTCTCTCACACGTGAGCTTTTGGGGGATACCTCACATTTGATCCATGACACTTAGGGAGTGGAGAATGACATACTTGGAGATGAAGAGACAGACAGACAGACAGATATAGATGTAGGGAGCAAGGAAGCAAATCCCTAGATTGAGTTGAAGTCCATTCTACTCAAGAACACATGCTTCTAGAGTGGCTGTGATCCCCTCCAGTGGACACAGTTCCATACACATGTTGCTATGGTGAGTTTCAGTGCAATATTAGTGATTAAGAAGATATATATCTTGCTACCTCTTGTCCCTTAGTGTCTCATGAGCACTAATTGTAGAACCAGTGCTTGGATCCAGTGAAGAAAAAGGGAACTTCTCAGACTTGCTGAGGGGGAACCCACTGATGATTCAAGAGATCTTTCCAGGGCAGTTTAACCCTGATTTTCCTCTTCCTGGCTAACTTCAGAACAAAAGGCCTTATAAGAAAGAGTAGCTTGAAATGTCCCATCTAGATGTTAAACAGGAATGTGGCATAAGGATTCTGTGCTGTGAGACTACAAGCAGAAACCATTGAAAGGCCATGGCTCTAGCTTTGGTCAGAGGAGTAAGCACCTGGAGGTGGCCTTCACATTGACTATGGATGAATAGTGGCCAGAAGAGAGGAATGCAATCCCACAGAGCCTTATGAGTGACTAGGGGTAGGACAGATCGCAACATGACCTACAGGTCTCCAGCCAGGGGTATCTGGAATACTGTATTTGGTGGTGAGACAGCAACCTAAGTTTTGTACCTGGTGAACTTCACGTTCATTCTGAGTATTCTTACAGACCCAGCAGGTTGTTTCAGAAAGAGGCATTACAGAACTTCAGATGTGGGAGGTGGTTAGGGTTAAGATACTGGATCTCACAGGTCTCATGTGGTCCATCCAATTATTTGATCACTTCCATTTACACTATGAAGTTATCCCATTGATGGGCTCTAGTATCCTGAGGAATTCAGGACACTCAGCCTAAGGAAGATGGCTCTCAAGGTGAGAACCAAAGATGTTTCCCCAAGTTGTATAGAACCAAGGAAGAGTTTGCCCAGTGTCTGAGAAAGCTGTCCCAGGAAAAAGTAATATATGCTTCCTTTCTGGAGAAAACAACAAACTCACCTGAATTTACAGCATAGAAATAAGAGTAATTGAGTTTTGATAAATGATAGAAGGGAAAGCAGAAAACAGTTCAAAAGATGAAGAAACATCTCACTTTTAAACAGTGAAAAGTACTGTGAATAATTTGGAGGCAATGGGAAAGAGGGGTGGGTGACAGTTTAGCTTACAGGGCTGGCCAGGGGAGGGCTGGAAAGAGTGGGACCCCCAGAGCCGGACTATGCCTGGTGTTATGGGGAAAGAGGAGGGTCTAGGTGGCTGGACACACAAGCAAGGAGAGCAGGAAATGAGGCTTGGGAAGGGTCTGAGGGCAGGTCTTAGGCCCTGGAATGAGTTTCTTTTCATCTCATAGAAGACCAAAATAATGAAATCTTCTTTACGAATGGTAGTGATAATTCTTGTATTTTATAATGTGTCTTTATTTGAACAAAGAAATTTGCCTCTGTGTTGCACGTGATCATTAGGACGTGCATGACAGAGGGAAGGAGAAATGCAAAAGGGAAGGAACGTTCGTGTCTTCCTTCACAGCGAGGGCACGGAGCCACAGAGGCCAGCGGCAGAGTGGAGGATTGTGTCCCCATGTCTCCTCACCCACAGGTCTCCTTGTGACCTCATCCACAGAGGCCAGAGGCAGAGTGGAGGATTGTGTCCCCATGTCTCCTCACCAGCATTCCTTCAACAGGTCTCCTTGTGACCTCATCCTCCTTGGAGCTTTAATTCCTGTGGAAGAAAGACTCCACAAAGCTCAGGTAGCTCGTTATTCAATTATTCATTGTTGTGATTTGTAAGGAAGGTAGCTGTTTGTATAATTCAGAGTCATACCCTGCATTCCCCTTCAGCACCTTTCACTAATTAAATATTAGGCTCAAAATAGGTTAGAGGTGCTAAACAATTGCCGGTGTGCTGAATATGATGTTCGTATGTAAACACGGCCCACAGATTGCAGGCTCTAAAATGTATGTGTGCTTAATTAGCCAAATGTAAGGCACAGGTTGGCATAAATAGACGCTCCTCAATAAACAGTAGTGTGTCACGGTGTTAGCTAGAAGTACAGTAGCTGAGAAGAAATTAATCACTAACACATCTGAGTGTATGTATTTCTTTTCGTAATTAGTTATCCTTTCTAAGGTATTAAATAAATGATTTACTTCTGTTCCAAGCCTCAGTATCCATGGTAACCATGGCTTTTGCTTTGGGCTCAAGTCTTAGAGTAACTAAATGAAAATCCAGGTATTGTTGACTGTCATTTGGTGGATGCTAATAAAATTGTGGCTAGCTACTTAAATTTCGTCCAGGTACTAAAGATAATCGGTCAAATCAGATTAGAAAGGTTAGTAAGGCACATAGGGAGTTCAGTCTATGGAAATTTAAGGTAGAGAAAAGATCTTAAGTGAAACTTCCATAAAGAAGTCAAGGAAAGAAGAGATCACTTCTAGCTGCAAGAAGCAAAGAATTCCTGAAACTTAACACGTTATTGATAAAGGATTCATATCTAGAATATATAATGAACTCTCAAAACTGTGTGTTAGGAAAACAATGAATGATCCAGTTAAAAAGCAGACAAAAGATGTAGACATTTAACTGAAGATGATAAAATCATGGCAAATGAGCACATGAAAAGATATTCATTATCAGTAGCCCTTAAGACCAAGAGTTATCATTACACATATTAGAACAGATTAGAAAAGTGACAACATTGGATACTAGCGAGAATAGGAGACTAATCTCTCTGGTGGAAATACAACATGCAACAGCTCCTCTGGAAAATAGTTTGCCAATTTCTAAAAACCAAACATACATTTACCAAAAGACCCAGCAATTACACATCTGGGCATTTATACTAGAGAAGTGAAAAATTATGTGCATGCAAGAATCTGTACATGAATGTTTGAATTTTAGGAGCCCAATACTAGAATTCACAGCCTTTAACGGGTGAATGATTAACGGGTGAATGAGCTGTAGTATATACATACCATGGACTACTACTCAGCAATAAAACAGAACAAAGTATTTATGTTACCCTAGCCTGAGTGGATCTCAAGAGCATTTATGTCAAATAAAAAAGGGAAAATTCAAAAAGTCAAACATGGTATAGTTCCATGTGTACAGTATTCTCAAAATGACATCATTATGGAGATGGAGGACAGAAAAGTCCTAAGGTATAAGTAGTAGAATTATAAGGGTTGGAGAGAACTTGTATGAGTGGGTCTATGAAAGGGCACAAAGGTGATTTTTGCAGTAATGATTTGTTCTGTATCTTCAATGCAGTGGTGGTTATGCTATTCTTTGCACAATATTAAAGAAATAACCATGCACACACATTGTTTCCATGTGGGTATCCTGACTTTGATAAGATACTGTAGGTATTGTACTATAATCTTGTCCATACTGCATTGCCTAGCACTTGGGGAGACTAGGTAAAGGGTACTCTAAATGATATCTCTAATATTCTTGCACATTATTTGCATCTACAATCACCTCAACACATAAAGTATTTTTTAAATAAGATATTTTTGAGAATACCTACTGTGGTTTAGGCCTTCCTAAGCATTTGTTTTAGTTATTCTTAATTCCCAAAGGAAAATACTCTGAGATGTATAAAATATTATTATGCCTATATTGCAGATCAGGAATTAAGGTCTAGAGCAATCAGGTAGCTTGTTCCAGGTAATGAGAGTAAATGGTGGGATAAGGATTTCAAAACAGGCAATCTAGCTCCAGAGCTGCATTTTTTACCACCACCCTCTTAAACATCCTGTCACTCTCAGGGATTATAAGGTCTTTTGAGCCAGGATGTATATGTGACTAAGGAATTATGTGGAGGTACAGAAGAATTTTCACGGTAGAGTCAGACAACATGTTCTTCCTTCCACTCCTACGCTGGCCTTGATACTTGAGAGAGAGTCGCATAGTGTCTATATCAGTGCCAACACATTAGTCAGCTTTTCATTGCTTTGACCAAAATACCAAATATGAACAACTAAGAGAAGGAAAAATTTATTTTGTGCTCATGGCTTTAGAGGTTACAGTTTATGATTGGCCTACTCCCTTGTTCTGGTCTCAAGGTGAGGCAGCATATCATAGCAGAACCGTATGGCAGAGGAAAGCTTCTGAGCTCATGACAGCTGGGAAGCAGAGAGAGAGAGAGAGAGAGAGAGGGAGAGGGAGAGAGAGGAAGAAGAAAGAGGAGAGGAAGGGATGGAAAGAAGGAGAAAGGGAGGGAGACATGCAGACCAACCAGGGAAAGATATAGTCTAAGGCCACACTACCACTCACCTACTTCTTCCATCCACACTCCACCTGTCTACAGTTACCACCTAGTAGTCTATTCAAATTATTAATCCATTAAATGGATTAATCCACTGATGAGGTTACTACTCTCATAATTCAATATTTTCCCCTCTGAACACTGCCGCATTGCCTAACACATGAGCTTTTCAGTGAACATTGCTAGATCCAAACCATAACAACCACGTAGGGCTACACTGCTGCCTTTATCCAAGTAATAATGAAGTGGCTTCTGTCATTAGCCAAGGAGAGCAGTGTTATTCTTGTTTCCATTTGCAGCCAGTCATTCTAATTGAAGTGAAGATTCCCATCCACCCCTTTTCTCAGATTTCATGCAGAGAAAGGACTGGGAGACAGGAGGCATTTCAAATAGAACAGGTGTAACCATTTTCCTGCTTTTTCTGTCCATGTGGTATAATTCTCCTTCAATTTCCATCCTCATTTATTTGAAGATATTTCTTTGTCTGCCCTCCATCCAACTGCCGCTTCTCACTTTGATCTCAGACTTAAAAAAAATCTTTGACTTCTGTCAACCTGAAAATGCTAGGTGTTCACTGGCCTTCTTCTTTAAGCCCTGAGCCCAAGTCTCTCTCTGATTTCCATTTTCTGCTTTGCTTGTGCAAGTGCTTCCATTGCAAGAAGTAAAATCTCAGCAAAGCTGCATGCTTTCAAGGGTGCACCCACGGATTTATGTAATACTCTGTTTTTCTTCTTACTAGGATAATAGGAGACTGAGTCTATGTGAAAATAATGTGTGTATGTTCAGCATGCTGGTTGAAACCAGTTGAACTTTCAGAATCTCTCAGGTGAGATAAGCTAGATAGAGTCTGAGTAATGAACTGAGTTGCTCAGGATGAGAGAGAGAATGAATCACCTGGAGTCTTGGAAAGCCCATCTCTAGAAGAATATCCAAGTAAGGCCTCCTGGATGGAGAAGAGCTGCTGTTTTGTTTATGGAAAAACCTTTGTTCTGTCTTGTAAACACGGTCTCCTTTGAAGTCTCCATTCTTGGTTAAATGTTTGGTCAACAGTCTGAGAAAACTTGTCCCCAGACCTTTACAAGGGTTAAAATGACACTTGGGCTAAAACTGGGTTTGAGGGATCAAAGTTTGGCACAGGAGTGTGGGCAAGAAGGTAGTTTATGGGAGAAGTAGAGCATATGAATTCCAAAGTACTCTGGAAAGACGGGTTCAAGGCTCATGTTTGCCTAAGAAGTAGGCTGTCAATACGAAGGTCCACATATCAAGGGCCAGGCTGAAAGGAGAGTACTAATTCATGGCTAGAGACCTGCAACCCCGGTTGCTGGGCCATTTGGGTCATAAGATGGAGATCATGGGAAGAGTCTAGGTCTCAGGGCCTTAGGAGATTTCGTCGGCCATGTGGGGCTAGACAGTTGAAGAAAGAGCCTTGTTCACAAGAGAAATACACTCTCATCAAAGGTAGCATGACTTTTCCTTATATGAACAGGTTTCCAGCTTTCAGTTCCTTCTAATTCAGCCATTCTATTCTTATCAGCCCTTATCACCTTAACAAACACCATACCTCATGCATTTGGAATTGTTATTGAGAGTGAGCAGGGGGCATTTGCCTTCCTAGTACTCCAGAGTGGGTTGTGCCTTCCTCTCCCAGGCCCCTTGCATAATCCCCCATCTCTCTTGGCCTTCATGACATCTTAGTACCAGGGGTACCCTCTAAATCTTATGTGACCTTTCCAATGTTTACGATCACATTTTTTTAAAAATATTTTTTAGTTATACATGGACACAGTGTCTTTATTTTATTTATTTATTTTTATGTGGTGCTGAGGATCAAACCCAGTGCCTCATATGTGTGAGGCAAGCACTCTGCCACTGAGCCACAACCTCAGCCCCTACGACCACATTTTAAGTGCAAACAAACATTATGTAGATCCTCAAAGCAGTAAAAAATAATTACCAACTTTAATTGTGTGACTGTAATAGGAGGTATGAAATGTCCTGGGGTAAAAGAAAATGTGAGGTATGATAGGGAGGCTCTTTTCAAGGAAAAAGAAGGGTGGATTGGGGGAGGGACTATAATGTACATTTTCAGGTAAAGAACATAGAATATGGCAAGAGGCAGGTGAGGGCATCAGTATTCACGCTGCATCCTTGCGACTTTGGCTAAACTTCCCAAGTCTGTTTGATCCACTCCCTCTTCTGTGTCTTTACAATACAGAATACTGTTAAAGGTAGTTGGTAGCTTAGGAATGATCACCTTACCTATATGTATAATACACACAAAAGTATGTACTATCAAATTTATTTCTCCCATTAAAGAATTGTACTTCTTTATTTTAAGACTAATAATATGTCCATTCTCTTGAACATTGAGTAGAAATGCTTCCTCTGATCTCCTCCTCTTCCTCTTAATCTACTCATTTAAAACGTATCTATTAGATGCTTCCTTTGTGCTAGTCATGGTCCCAGGACCTTGGATCACAGCTATGCGTATGACCAAAAAGAGAAGTAGTAAATGAATGCAGATTGTAATTTCAGGTAGGAACAGGGGATAGTAGTTCGTTTATATAAAGGAATCAGGAAAGTCTTTATTTTAGAGTAGTTCTTGAACAGAGACCCAGGTAAAAATAACTAGAGAAGTTCACATTTATTGAGCATTTTCTTAAGTCATCAGAATCCATGGTAAGAGATTTCCATGTATTTAATTTTCTCGGAAGTCCTTTGAAGAAGATACTTTATTATTTACATTTTGTAAAGTGGAACCCAAAGCTTAGAGATGTCCAGTCACTTTCCCAGCATCATTCAGGCAATGAGCATTGGAACAGGGGTTTCATTCCAGCACATCTGACTTAAACCTTGACACTCTTAATCACCAAGCTCCTGGCTCCCTAGAAGAGAAATTGCAGCTCTTTGCTTTCTATCTGCTTTCCCAAGCTCTTGAAAGCAAAGGGTTGCACACTGTGCTCTGTGGAAGCCCCAGGGCTCCTTTGAGCCCAGGATGTGTATATGGAATCCCACACTGGTTTCCAGGAGAATGATTTTACTACTGTCTATTTTATGAATTAGGCTGCAATAGAATAGTTTTGCTAAGAATGATTAACTTCTTAAAAGAAAGTTGAAAAATGACTTGTTCAATGAATTTTTATGAAATTTCTTTTGAGAAACTGAAAGGACAGTGTTTCTATGTGTCTGATCGGGTAGCAGCAGTAGCTGTTGTATTAGTCATAGTCATAAAGTAGCAGTAATAGTCAATGGCAGGAACAGCAGTGTTAGCTATAAACATGTCACTGCTTACTGAGTTCCAATTACTAGCTGAAGCTCTTTGCACAACTAGCCCATTGAATCCTCACAGTAACCCCATGGAATAGGTTCATTTTACGAGTAAGGAACCTGATGCTCTGAGATATCAAGGGACTACCTCAGACTCCAAAGCTGGTAAGTGGCAGGGACCTGGAATGGAGCCCAGGTTATAGAGCTAAGAATCTGAACATTGTCACTTCATGGTCTACAGTTAGGGACCTGGATTTTTATGGCACTAACCCTATAGCAAAAGCTATCTTTGCTGTGATATCTCACCTTGGTGATTACACGTCTATGAGAGCACATGACACATTCGTGCCACCTGTAGGACCTCTAACAGATCCAGTGATACCTGTGATGCTCCCCAACTATAATTTGCACTGGTAAAGGTAAGACGCTTCTCAGAAGCAAAATTTGATTCCCAAATTTCATCTTCATGGGCCTGGCATGGCTTGTTTGGGGTACCTAATTTTTTTTTAAAGGTTAATTGTGATAATGAATTAAGCCAACACTGATAGTAGCCATGGCTCAGCAGTTTCCCAAGCCAATACCCAAAAACACATTTATTTTGTCACATGTGAAATACACAGTCAGCCTTTGGATGACCTTCTTGACAAAATGTTAGTTCCAAAGGTTCAAAAGCATAGAAAAATCATTATAAACTCATCACCTCACCTCACCTCTGGGCAGCAAATTCTGACCCATGCCATGAGGGAACATTTAGACTAAGCATTCCTAAAAGGTTCCTGCCACTGTAAATTTCCACTCCATGGTCATTTCTTGGCAAACTGGAGTTGTCATTAAGACTCTACTGCAATTCCTTCAGTGAAAGAGAGGTTCTGACTAAATGAAATGATATCATATGTCTTCCAGTAATTGCCAGTCTGTTTTGAACCATGGAGACTGAGGTAGCAAGGATTTAATTCTAGATTTAAAAAAAAAAAAAAGTTCAGTCAACATAAAACCCAAGATCTCAGGCACTAAAATCACCCAGAAAAAAAAGACATCATCAATTCCTCAGATTAACTAATTTGGGGCACTGTCTATGGATTCACTGTGTTTCATTGGACAACAAAGTATATTATGAGAAAGATGAGGATTGGTTCCAGGGCTTTCTCCACTGCCTGTTTCATTTTTTTGTTATTATTGCCTTAGTAGTATTCATCGTTTGTGCCTCAAAGCCACCAGACAGGGTCACACAAATCTCCCTGGCTTCCTGTGTGGGAGCCAGACTGAGATGATATGCAGCCCTCTGAGTGTTCTCTGCATCATTCTAGACCCAAACCAAGATATGATTTAGGATGTCCCTATAAAACTGAGGATCATTGGCCTAATCGGAGTCATTTATTGTGTCTTGAGCTATCAAATCAGTGCCTGTAGTTTGTGGTGAATTGGTTGGGAGCAAATTTTCCAACATTATTATACAATGATTATTTTGAAAAGACTTGTATTTATGAAGGTAATATGTAGCTTGTTTTAAAATAAATTTTTTTGCATATACTTAAGATATGCAACATGACATTATGAGATGCATATAGCTAGTTAAATGGTTACTACAGTGAAGCAAATTAACATATGTCATGTCACAGTTACCCATTTTTTAATGTTTGTTTTTGTGGTAAGAGCAAATAAAAGCTAATTTAGCAGGAATCAAAAAGAGAGTACTTAGCCCTTGAGTTCTGCATCTGCAGATTATCCATGAGCTCTCAGGTTATCCATGAATTCTGCATCTGCAGGTTCAACCAACCATTTATCAAAAATATTCTAAAAAGAATTGCATCTCTACTGAACACTTAGAGACTTTTTTTGGTGTCTTTATTCCCTAAACAATATAGTATAACAACTGTTTACATAGCACTTACGTTGTATTAGATACTATAAGTTATCTAGAGAAGATTTAGAGTATATAGGAGGGTTTCAAGGATTATATGCAAATAATGGACCATTTTATATACAGAATTTGAGCATCCATGGATTTTGGTATCCACTGGGGCCCTGCAACAATCTCCTCTGGAGACTGAGGGACATCTGTACGTTTTTGTTATTTGTAGTCCTAATGTCGGTTACTAGCTCTGTAGACTTGTTCATCCTACATATCTTCTGCTTTGTATCCTCTCTCTCTCTTCTCTAATCTTCTAATGGCTATTTTATTCTCTCTATATATTTGACTATTTTTTATTCCATAGCTAAGTGAGATCATACAGTTTTTGTTTTTGGTTTTTGGCCTGGCTTATTTCACTTGGCATATTCTTCCCATTTCATCCACATTGTGGCAGATGACAGGATCTTCTTTTTAAGAGTGAATAATATCTCATTGTGTATATATACACAGGGTTTTTTTAATTAAATGCATTCATATATTAACATATTGTTTCCATATCCTGGCTCTTTTGGATAACACTGTAATGAAAAAACAATGTACATATCTTTATAAGGTGGTGATTTCAATAATTGTATGCTCTGACTATATTGGGTAAAAACTGCAAGAAGTAGCAGCTCTATAGTTTGAGATTTATTCCACCTTAGAAGAGATTATTTAAAATTATTTGACTCTGAAATAAATAGCTGCTCACGAGAGTTAGAAGGAAAATGTAACCCTACGAAAGACGGTTCTACCTAATTTCAAATTCAGGAACAGAAGAAAACAAAAAGTGCACATAGTAAGAGAAAAGTGAATTGTGACAAAAATCCAGGGGAGACATATGATGGTACCTAAATCATAGCAGATTTTATTTATGCTGAATGTTTTATTTTGTTGAAGTCAGATGGGAAAATAGCCATGTTGAAATACTCGAAAATCTTAGATTCAGCTTCTGTTAAAGAAAGATAATGTTCATCCAAAAGATTTTGTATTAACAGTGAGAGCAAGGTAAGAATGGCTCCTAGCAAGTCATAAAATGGTGGAGCTCTTAGCTCGCCATTTCCTACAGTAAATAAGAGCACAGACTCAAAATACAGCATGAAGACCTGGAGACATTAATTCATACTAAGGAAATACAGCTTTTAACTGTGTACAATGAGTGTCTCCTGGGAAAATTTAAGTAAATTGCACCTACACACCAGTAAAGCTGGCTGACCTGTTAGGGAGGGACAGCTGTCACCTGAGCACATTTCAGCACTGTTCCACAGAGATGGAATACCTGAAGCTTGTCATACTGTGGAGAGTCTTTGGTCCTTGATTTCTCCCAACATCTTTATTCTCTCCAGTTGAACAACCCAGTCATAGCTGTTGGGTGAAGAGGAAATAAATCTATCATTATGTTTTAGCTATTTTTAAAAGCATTTGCATTTTACAACACAATTTGCAAAAATTATTTGCAATAGATTAACCTTTTGAAATGATAATGACATCACATTCTATTAAGTAATTTTCCTGAAAAAACTCACATTGAAATAATGCACATCATTATCAATATGCAGCTCAACCTAGGATTTTATCTGAATTCAGTTGCTTCAGAGTGATCATTTAATACTCAAACCATTTGTCTCTTTCCAGGTTCATGATTGTCCATTTTGCCATTTCCTGACCTCCCCCAAGTTTACAATTCTACTTCCTAGTCTAATTGTTAGCACTAGAAAGGGAATTAGCACAATCTTGACCTTCATGGCTGACCTTTCTGGGTTTGTTATCACTTTTATTTTAACCAGATCTTACAGACAAAATCTATAGTGGTGATGCACCCAGCTAGAGAGATAATTAGGAAGTGCCATCTCCGTAATTACTATGTTACAGTCTCTGGAGAGATATGAAAGCTTGTCCTCTCCCTTTAACAGGACAAGTTGCTAATCCCCTTAACATTTCTTTCCCTTTGGACTGATAATATTTCAAAAAATTTTTCTTTGTAAAATATTCCTAAAGGAAGGCTTAAGCATAATGCACAGATTATGGAAATGATGCTCATTAAGTAGAGGACGAGATTTCTGGAAAGCCACAGAGCTGCTTCGAAACATGTAAACTCCATTAGAGGCTTCATTTGAATGTTTATTCATGGAGCAGTAAACGTTTATTATTATGCATTTTATTGAAACATAAATTAAAGAACTGTAATTATGTGTATGGCAAATAGCAAAGCAATGTGCATTTGTCACAAAATGGGTAAGACAAGGAAAAATGCCATCATTGTTTCATTTGCATCCAAATCCTTTATTGTACACCCAACAGAAAGACACCCAGAGGGAATAACTGTATGGATTAATGTTCTAATACAGTGTGTAAATAAAAAGTACATATTCTTGGTATTCTGTCTAGCAAAGACAGCATCCTGAAATTAATTTGTGAAGGTCAGGATACATCCAGAGAAAAGGTGGGTTTTCTCTCTCTGGAGAGGGAACCATGGTGGCTGTTATTAAAGTTAATGCTAAGCAGTAGATATGTCCCCTTGGTAGTCCTTGCAATGCTGATTATTTTTAGGACAAGCTGTTGCTTCAGACACTTGAATATATTTGAGGAGTTTTTTAAAAAGGACTTATGTGAGACTAGAAAGACAAAACCTTCAGATTTGCATTTTGGTAAAAACGGTATTTTTCAACAGTGAGGAAACATGGTGTATTGTGATAATGATGGCTCTTCATAGACCATGTCCTTTATGAACGGAAATTTTCAGGCAGAGGGGAAAAACAGGAATGGTCAAAAAATCAGTACACATGTGTTTTGTTTTTCTAAGCCAGTTAAGAAATCAAGAATACTGTAGTTGTCTATCATTTAATCATCTATGCATCCATCTATCTATTCATTCATCTATCCACCCATTTGCCAATCTATCCATCTGTCCATTAATCCAGCCATCCATGCACCCACTCATCCATCCATTCATCCATCCTCCATCCACTGAGCATTTAATCAATGCATTCTCTAGCCTGGGAACATGGTATTAGGGGAAGGAGATAATCAGGAGAAAAACACAGTAATGAGTTCCAAATTCTTAGAAGAAAAAAACATGTAATCATTTATGCTTTATGGTAAAAGCTGTCAGAGGAAGCCTGAAGAGTCTGAAGGCTACACACACACACACACACACACACCCTTTGCAAACTAGAGAAAGAAGAGGAGAAGAAAAAGGAAAGTACTTCCACATGGAAGGAAAATATTTTTTGATTTTTCCTACCAAGAAACATATTATAAACACAGTCACTGCAGTGATTTAGGATAAAGTACAATTATGACAAATCCTGGAATACTCTCTGCTTCTCTTGAAGTCATTTTCCTGGAGGCATTACTAGGGCACCGTCCCTGCACAGCAGCAACAGGAAATTTCACAAAGAACCTCTGAGCTCAATGTATGGCAGAGTAGGAAGGCCCTTCATCCTGGAATGGTCGACTCGGGTTTCTACCTGTCCTTTTGCATGATCATAACCTAACACAATAGGGGTGATCCCATCTGAGTTATAGTTTTGTGGGTCTGGTTTGATGTTATGTCACTGAAGCCCATCATAAGCCAAAAGACAACACAGGATATTTGTATAAGACTCAAACTTGTTATAAATCTGTTTTTTCCTAGGCCTTCCTTGCAGAAGAGTTTAATATCATGAGACTGAACTGCATGGAGGAAAGTGGGGTTAGACTTTGTGCTGGACTGGGTTTAACTACATTGGAGTTCTGATAATCTGTGACACTCTTGCACTTTGAAATTGAGTAGACTCACTACTTCCACAGGTCTCTGTTTCTTCATTGATACATAATGACAATGATTTTGGAGATATATATATATATATATATATATATATATATATAATGGAGTTTTATGATAAATAATTGAGAAATTGCAGATAGAGTGCCTCAGTTCCTGGTGTAAGGTGCCATCACATAATAAGAACTTAATAAATAGAAACAATTATTACTGCTGCCTTCATGATGATAATGAGCAAAGAATGCTCACACAGCCTGGTTCTTAGTGTATAGTTTTTTCATGTAAATAGTAGCTAATGTTGTAACTGAAAATAACTTTAAAATGATGACTGGGTGGATGGTGTAGTATTACCATAAATGTATAAGTAAAGTTCTCTTTAATCTCATGTGAAAAAGTAACTAAATAACGTGTCAGTGTCCTCCTTAGAGGAAGACTCCATATGGGGCACTCAAGCAGTGCATGAAAAGACCCTCATCTCTTTAGATGCAAAGCCAGTCTCTTCTACATCATTCACCCAAAAGCCTGAGAATAATAGGTGATGCATTCATTTCCTTGCAGTTAACTTACTGTTAAAGGAGCAAGGAAGCCTGGTACTGCTTTTTGAGATAGTAAATGGTTCTATTTGGTGGCAATAGGATGTTCTACCCTTTGGAATGGGGAGGGGAGCGGACACCAAGATCTGTAGTAATTTGAGAGTTAGGATGTAATTGAAGAAGCCAACAGAGTGAAAAACTAGAGGCAAGATAATGGGAAAGGAGATGGTGTTAATTCCTCATGGCCAGATGTTTCTCTCTCCATGGCAGTAACTACCACCATTCTTTCCTGTAATTCACTTAGTAAAGGAAAATGGAAGAAGCCACTTGAAATGTAATTGTCTCTCACTGTTCCTGTTTGGGTCTATTACACAAACAGTAGGAAGATTTCTCATTTTTTTCTGTTTATTGCAGAGGGATTTTAAAAAAAGAAGAAGACGACGAAAAGTTCTCTAAACACCTGCTTTCTTAATTGATCGTGATTGCTTTACCCCCCAAAGTGGGTGGGTTTTAAACAAGTGGGTACATTCTCACAAGACACATTACCATCTTATAAACATACTGGTAAAATAGAATAGGTGACAAAACTATGACAGTAGCTCCCATTTTCTCCTCTGGGTGAGAGGCCCAGATGCCATTCACCTTTCATTTTTCTTTTTATTTGCAATCACTGCTTCCTGTGTTTCACAAAGACAAATGATAGAAAAGGCCTGCTTTCTTCCTAAAAATCCTTTTTTTTTTCAAGTTTGTGAGAGATAGGTAAGGAACTTGATCTACTTATTATTTGTTCTTTTTGTTCTGATTTCAGGGAAAGAGCTTCTTAAAACAGAGAAAACAAAAATAATCTCTTGTGGGTTTATCCAGTGCCTATCACGGCATCTTGTGCAAGCCAGTACTTTGGGACTGTGATGAGCTACTCATGCTTGCAGTGTGGAAGATGGGGGAAATTGATTGACAAAATAGATGCATTGACACTTGCTCATGTTTGCTCAGTTCCCTAGGCTTCTGTTCTCCTGGAGGAGGAATTGAAAAAGAGCCTGCCAATTATTTCCACCTTGTGAGCCTGAAGCCAAAAGGAAAAGACACATTGCCAGGCTCTCAGAGTTCAGTGAGACTTTATATAGCCTCAGATTCCATCAACTTGCTCTTATTTGGCTTGAAAAGACCTTAATTTTTAGAAAATTTGAAATTTAAAACTGTCTGGTTGCTAAAAGCTCTTTCAAACTCTCATTGTGGTTGGGAGCAATACATCATCAAAGCCATGGTGCTTGGATGATGTACGGTGCCCATATATCATGAGAAGACCATCCCTCTTATGATGTATTAGTATAACTCAGCATTGGAGCACTGCCAGTGATGTATGACTTAAAAACACAATTGTTAAGCCACAAAACTCTACAGGGTCTCTACACATTCTGTTTTTTTTTTAACTGAATTTTTTTTTCTTTAAGTTTCTGAACTTGCCTGAGATCATTAGATCATTTGGACCCACCAGAAAGCACTATCTCTATCTCCTGTGTTTCAGGAAAGGCAGAGGAACTGCATGAGCACTTTCCAATATTCCCAGTGAAGGAACTCATACAGTCAGAAACCATTAACGAATCCTTTGGCTTTCCACAGACCACTACTTTCATTCCTATTGCCCTTGCTGAAGTGTCTTCAGACCTATGTAAGCAGCATTATTTCTAATGACATTTATTTAACACCCATGTGGCTTTCAGTGATTTCATGCTGATCCTAAAGTTAGTAGCAGAAGATGAGGCCTCTTAAAATCAAGAAAGGTGTAATCCTTCCATGTTGAAAATATCAGCTTTGGGGGCAGTGATGGCCCAGGGTAGGATATGTTCAGCATGGCTCACCACAGAGCCAAGTCTTCTGGTTTAGAGCAGAAGCGCGTTGTCAGAAATGTTTTCATGTAATATTGCCATCGCTAGAATGTACTGGATATCGAAGATGTGCCAGCATTGGCCTAAGAACTTTACCCACACATTCCATATAATTGGCACAATAATCCTATGTGTTAGGATGCTGGTTTTATGGCCACTTGAAAGATGAGGTCAGATAAGAAACTCACCTATAGGAGACAGAAGTAGGGCCTGAACCTTGGCCATCCACATCTACTACCTGCACATCAAGCTGCTTCTTTACAGGCCTCCATGTTTCTGAGATCTAAGAGTGGTAGGATGTAAGACATGGTAAAAAGCCCTGGAAGACAAGCCTGGATCTGGGGTTCTCATTCTAGCCCACAATGGCTTTGCTATTGGTTTTAGAAGAGTCACTTTTATCTTCTGTAAAATGAAGAAATTAGATACAGTGAGTGAGTGCCCTACCAACATTTTCCAATTATAATCCCAAGTCGTTTTTACAGGTATTTTCAAAAAAATTTTCTGTATTTTTTAAAGTGAAAAATTCTTTTTGCAAATGAAATTGTACATGGGATTGTAACAGACAATAGTGGAGCTCCTCTGAGTGTATTGGGCAGGGGGAACTGATGTCTGCTTTCCTGTCTTGTGTAGCATTCTTGTTCTCATCATGCACTGCCCTTAGCCATCTCCAGGTTTCTCTTGGAAACTGTGATTTGCAATTTGAAACCCATTGACCAGACCTTTATCTGTTACCTGCTCATGAAATCAATATTCAATATTTGAGGTATCAAACCAGCAGTGAATTATGAGGTTGCATATTAGAAATGAGCACACCATTTTGAAAAGCATTGCTGCAAGTAGGGTCTGTAGAAGCACATCACCTCACCCCTGTGAACCTACAGCTGTGATATTGTCCATTCATCTGACACAAGGGACCTGTTCTTCTCACTTTCAAGGTGTAGGAAAGTAGAAGTGCTAGTATGTTAATGCCTACCTAGGAGCAGTTCTCAGCCAATGAAGATAAGAGCTGTTGTATAAATATCCTACTTCCTGAGACCCTAAGCACACCGAGTGATAACTTCCTTGATGAACATCCTTTATTGGCTGCCTTTCATTTCCTGTCTCCGTGGCCCATTCTCCCTTACTGCTGTGTCCAGGGATCACCTCCTAGATACACCACTTCCTCTTGTATCCTTGTTTCAGGGTGTACTTCTGGGGTACTGGAGACAATTTATATTTTTATTCCTCTACATGAGGAAAAGACATAGTTATTGCTTGGTGGTGAGATTAAAGTTTCCCCTGTGTGTCTCCTGTTCTTCCAGATTTTCTGGACTGTACATATTTTACTTTGATGTTCAGCAAATGAAACAGTCTTATTGTGTAAATACATTTGCTTTTTCAAGTTGAGAGCTTTTAGTAATAATCCAAAATTTCACGGACAGAGCAATAGATATAAACACTTGTCTGAGTCATGCTGTGGGAAAATTTTATCTCATTTTCCTCACCTACAGAATTGATGGAATAAAACTGACTTCATAGAAGTGTTGTGGAGATGAGAAAAGTATGTATATTATACAATAAAAATATCAGAAGGTCATTTGTATTTGTTTTACATTTGCTGCTGTAACAAATTGCTGCAAGCTTAGCATTTGGGTCAAATGGTAACTCTGTGGTTAACCTTTTGAGGAAATGCCAAACTGTTTTCCAAAGCAACTATACCCATCAGCTTATACAAAGGATCCAATTACTCCATGTTTTTACCAACATTTGTTATCATCTGTCTTTCTTATCATAGTTCCATTCATAGATACGAAGTAGTGTCTCCCTGTGGTTTTGGGTAAAGAATGTTGAGCATCTTTTCATATACTTATTATTTGTTTATGCAGCTTCATTTGTTGTTATATGGTATTGGGGATTGAATCCACAGCCTCACACATGCTAGGCAAGTTCTCTACCCCTTAGAATTGTACCCCGGTTCTCTATATTTTTTGGTAACAGGGATTGAACCCAGGGATGCTTAACCACTGAGCCACATACCCTGCACTTTATATTTTTTTATTCTGAGACAGAGTCTGTGTTGCTCAGGGCCTTACTAAATTGCTGAGACTGGCTTTGAACTTGCAATCCTCCTGCCTCAGCTTCCTGAGCTGATGTGATTATAGGCACATGCCACCACATCTGTCTATACATCTTTTATAGGCAAAGTTCTGTTTACACTCTTTTTTTTAATTTGTTAGGAATTTTATCTTCTTAAGTTGTAGTAACTATTTCTGTAATTTGGATACAAGTCTCTTATCAATATATGATCTGCAAAAATATTTTCATTCTATCTGCATTTCATATTCTTGCTTGTCCTTTGAGGCACAAAGTTTAACATTTTGATGATGTTCACCATTTCCTACTTCTAAGAACCCTCGCAATGACATTCGGCTAACCTAGATAATCCAAGATACTCTCTCAATTTTAAGGCAGCTGGTAAGCAACCTTCATTGTCTGCAATTTAAATTCTCCTTTGCCATGTAACCTAACATATTCATAGGTCAGGTGTTAGGATAGACATCTTTGGGTAGAGGAATTAGTCTGTCACCTACAGCATTGTTTTTGTTTTTCTTTAGGGCAAGACTTGCTCTCTGCAATTACTCACGGGCAGGTGCTTCACATGGGGCACCTGATTGAGGCTGTAGGTCACTTGTTGGGAAGAGGGTAGCTCTGTAGCCTTCCCTTCCCTTTCCCTAACTATGATTTTATTCCTTATACTTGAATTCTAATATAGTCTGAAAAGGACAAAACATGTCAACATGACTACACTGACCATCCTCAGGTGATTATGACCAAAATACAAATGTTCAAAATGATTCAAAGAGAAGTATAGGCAGTGCAGAAGTGTGGACAGGACAGAGTCCCCAAAAGTGACATCTGTGTTGCTGTCTCTCCTTACCTCTCATTCAGTGTAGTTAAAGTTAACCAATTTCTTGGGATATAATTCACATATAACAGAACTCACCTTATTAAAGTATACAACTCAGTGTTTTATAGTGTATTCACAAAGTCATACAATTATCACCATTATATAATTACCAAAAATATTTATCATCCCCAGAGAAATCCTATGCCATTAACAGTCACTCTTTATTTCTGCTCTGAGAACCAATGTTGTTCTTTTCTCTGTTGTCTGTTCTGGATGTTCCATATACAGAATCATGTAATATATGACCATTTGTATCTAGATTCTTTCACATGAAGCATAATTCATTCCTTTATATTCCAAATCATATTCTGCTGTCTTGTTATACCATATTTTGTTTATCCATTCATCCATTGATGGTCATGTGGATTGTTTCGACTTTTTGGTGGCCATGAATGATATTGCTGCGAACATTCATGTACAAGTTCCTGTGTGCCTGTGTTTACAGAAGTCTTGAGTATAAAGTAGGAGTAGAAGTCTGAGTCATATGGTAACTGTGTGTTTGACTCTTCAAGGAACTTCCAAGCTGTTTCCCAAAGCAGCTGCATCATTATATTCCCAACAACAGTGTTCCAGGGTTCCCAATTCTCCACATTCTCACCAGCACTTGTTATTATCTTTTTGATTGCAGACATTCTAGTGGGTGTGAAATGGTGTCTTGGGGTGATGTTGATTTGCCTTTCACTAGTGACTAAAGATAACTAAGCATCTTTTCTTGTGCTTTGTGCTTTTGTCCCTTGACTTTGCTGAAACCAATTCAAGCATTCAGCAGTTCAGCCCTGTTGATGGCTTGTTCCCTCCTTCTGGAAGTTCTTTTCTAGGCTGCTGGAGCTCACCATCTCCTAGTTTCATAAACTGAGTCCTACATCTCTTCCTGAGCTTCAAATGTTGGAGCGTCCCAGTGCTTTGTCTTTAGCTGTTCCCCAAACCATTTTTATTCATGATAACTATGTCAACTTGAAATTGAATTGTCTATTAATTTGTTTATTTTTTGCATTGCTCACTGATGTGTAAGCTCTACAGGGGCAGGAGATCTGTCTTGTTTATCAGAATTCCTGGTTCTAGAATAGCACTAAATATTTTTGAATGAATGAATGTTGTAGAAAAATGTACATGCTATGTGAAAAAAATAGCTGGGTGCTCCATAATCAAATTTCTGGAATATCTTATCAGTTAAACTTGAACAATTGTTTTTTGCGAGGAACTTCTCAGACACTTGATTGTGTTAATGAACATTGTAAAAGTTTATTTGAATGAAAACCTTTTCAGTATGGAATGTATCATGAGACTTGCAAAATATTCTTCCAAGTCCAGCAGCTAAGTTGTGATCACTAGCAAAATTATGTAACACCTTCTTAAATGGATATTTTGTTAGCACTTAGAAGGATAAGTTATGATCACCATGAATTAATATTAAAATTACTATCAACAGGTTATTGCAAATTATCCCCATTATTGCCATTCAGAATTCCATTGTGTTGGAAGTGCATGGCAACAGGATTCTCTCACAACACTGAAGCCTTGAGCTGGCTTTGCCACATTCTCCCTGTTCTGAGAAGCTGAGTGGGCTGTCAGGATAGTGGGCTCAGCCTGTCACTTAAGAATTATGTGAAGATATCAGGCTGAGTTGAGATATCTGCCCTTGAGGGAAAAATCACCTACACAGTGAGCTGTTTACTGTCTTTGGTGTCATGGTGAGTTTCAAATAGTTACCAGTGATCAAGAGTGGCATTTCTAGCGCTGGGTGGTAACAGAGCCTATAGAGATAACTCTGAACACTAAACTTATGAAGACCAAAGGTGGAGGGGGGGTGCAGAGAAAGGCCTATCTCCAGGAGGTTCCCCTAAAGTGTGTTCACAGCCAGCCATATGTTAATGGTGATAAGTAAACGCCATATCTCCAAAGACAGGCGGATGCATTCAGAAATAGGTCTCCCTATAATTCAGGGGTCAAGCAAAACAGGGAGCGACATTGGTGCTCACTTTGGTACCCTTGGCAGGAGCGGGGTTAGGAACCAGATGGATGTTCTTAGCCATTGTTTCTCAGAGCATGACTCTTGATCAGCAGTACCAGCAACACCTGGGAGCATGTTAGAAATGTAAATTTTGGAATCCTGCCAATGTGTATTTTAACAATCCTGAGGCATGACTTGATATTTGGGAAATTCTAGTCAAAGCAACAGAAACAAGCTTTGGTCAAAAAAGATGCTTTAACAATATGCCATTCAAAGAGCTTTTAAAATATCTTTTCTAGCTGGGTGTGGTGGCGCAAGCCTGTAATCCCAACACTTAGGGAGGCTGAGGCAGGAGGATCATGAGTTCAAAGCCAGCCTCAGCAACAGCGAGGTGCTAAGCAACTCAGTGAGACCCTGTCTCTAAATAAAACACAAAATAGGGCTGGGAATGTGGCTCAGTGGTTGAGTGCCCCTGAGTTCAATCCCCAGTACCAAAAAAAAAAAAAAACAAATCTTTTCTGTTGGTATGAGAATTAGTTCTTGAATTTGATCTCTGCTTGGTTTTAAGATTAAAAAAAATTTTTTTTGGAATAATAAAAGTAATCATGCTTTACCTGCATGCTTAGCAGATCTGCTGCTTTTAACAATTCTGTGAGGCAGGAACTATTGCAGTTCTTATTATAGACAAGAATGGTGGGACATAAGTCTTCTGTGGCAAGCTCACATAGCTAGTTATGTGGTAGAGCCATCTACTCTGTATGTATTATACTTCCTGATAAGTAGCTATTAAGTGATCAGTGCTCTTTGGCAGTTTGACTGCAGAAGACTGGTTTGGAACATGGGGGGGTCTGGGGGACTAGAGGGAGAAAGAAGGAAAGGAGGAAAAGAAGAAAGGATACAACAACAGGTTTTAGAAGCAGAAATTGAGCAAAGGTTCTAAGTGTGGGCTATCGCCTTATTTTGTGGCATTTTCCTGGTCTTTCCATCATCTAGTCCATGACTCTGATCAGTTTTAATCTGGGCCCACACTGCCTGGCTTTCTGTGAAGAAGTTGGTTCCTAGGTAGTTTGTGATTATTTTTCCTTACTTGTTTTTCCTCTCTTTGCCCCATGCTCTCATAGTCTCTATGACATAAATAGACACTCACCCCAGTTGCTGAGGGAGACATGACTGCCTTCATCACTGACTGGAGAATATTGTGGTAGAAGCATGTCATTCTTGAGGGGCTGCGTGCCAAGGGCTGATGTGAAGTTCTTCTCTGCTTCATTCACTTTGGAGTGCCTTGCTCTCTGCCTCTGCTTTAATAGCATTTAATAGAATTTTCCCTTCCTTTTACACAAAGCCATAGGGACACTTAATCTTAGTTCTCTTGAGGTCTTTTGGAGGTTCACAGCCCAATCACAGTAATCAAGAAGGGGTAGGCGTGATCAGGGATAAGGTTTGATTCTTTGACTGCCTCTCTACATTTAGGCTTTTCATTTTCACATTCCTCGCCATGGTTTGTAATAAATGTGAGAACATAGCTCAGGGACAGGAATAGGTTTAACTTCAACCAAGGTACAATAGACACTATTGAGAAAGTAAAACTTTCAAAGGTAGGTTAGCCTTGAAGAATATATTCGAATAGATATGCTGTAAGCCTTGATTGATGATCTCTGCATAATAGCATTGCTAGGTATATTAACTGGGTGCCTTAGTAGACTAGAGAAATGGGCTGTTTAGAAGATTAAGTTTACAGAATCAGTGCCATTGCTGATAAAGAATGAGAGGGCAAGAACCAGGTGACCTCACTTCCTGTGCAGATTCTTACCACTTCCTGTGGGGCTCTGACCTCTCTGAGCACTGATTTCTTCATCCGCAAATAAAGATTATTTTAGAATGGGATTTTTATGAGTATTAAATGAAATTTTACCAACCACAGAGCTTTGCTTATCATAGTAAATGAAAGTTCAACAAATGAGAACTGTCTATCCTGCTATTATAAGATTATTTAAATTCCTGATCCTGTAATTCTGGCCCTTACTACTTCCCCTTCTCATTCATTTATTCATGCAGTTCTTTTTTAGCTGATTCTTATTTCTTGTCAGTTTCAGAGTCATAATGGTCATCTTTTATAAGCTACACTGTCATTTCAAAGCACTGGCTAAATACAACCAAGACTGACAACTATGAATAATTCCACGGAGCCTCTAAAATATTCTGGCATTTCACTCAAACTCATATATGCCTCTGAGTTCTTCTCTCTTGTTTTGTGCCTCTATATTCTCAGCAGATTTCAGATATTGTTGCAGAAGGTGAACATCATCTTCCTCTGAAAAATAATCCAGAAAGAACCAATGTGGAGTAATTGGGCTTCATGAGAGCATCACTTGTCAAGTCTAAAAACATATGGAGAGATAATCACATTGTGTTTTTTCTTTCTTATACATTTTCAGCACGTTCATGTCCACGTTCTTCCCAGGAAGGCTGGAGACTTTCACAGGAATGACAGCATCTATGATGAGGTAAGTCAGCCCTTTCTGATCTTATTGTTTGATCACAGTGGCTGTCATCTTGATGCAATCAACCTGGTGAACCAGATGTCACTCTAGATATGGTCTTAAATTGGATTCTACCTAGTAGAACTTGGGAAGTGGCAGTAGAGGCCAAGGAACCAACAATGGCCATAATAGAAACCCAAGATAAGTTAATTATAATTATTTTCTTCTTTCAAATGAAACCCAGAGGCAACTAAGTGTCCTTGTGATGTCTGCCCACACATTATATATGTGTGTGGAGATAATATTCGAGAGTCTCCAGAGAAGAAAATATATAGTACTGTCAATATAAACAAAGCAGATTGATATATGATTCTTTTATTCAAATCCTACGTTTAATTTTGACACACTTTGAAACTCAAACTTTGAAACTCTCCCCAGTAGCATTTACTCAAAGTTGAACTTAGAATTATCATGAGCAGAAACTGGTTTGGACAATATGAGTGTACTTCGTGTATTATAAACATTTTAGCACTTAACTGATTTCTGGACACTCCCATTCAAACATATAAGTGTGAAATCAATACAAACACGAATATGAACAATAGCTGGATGATTTGCTTTTAGGATCTTGTCTGCATGAGAACCTTCAGGTGCGTCTGTCCTATGTGGAACATACAGCCTAAGATGGATAATGTTGGTCATTTCAGTTTACCTACTCATTCTAGCAAGGGAAACCATGTTCCCTACATGTTAGAGCTATGGCACTAGCACCATAGAATGCCTGATTAAAAAGGACTTTGAGGCTCTTTCTGGATATAGCAAGGAAAAGGGCTGTGATTGATAAGCAGTGTCAACCATGGGTGTCAAGTAGGAGAGAGCTGCCATATTAGCCATACATTTGTATTCCTGTTCTAACCCTCTTAGATTGATTTTTAAAATGCATTTTTATTTTGGTGACTTACATTGATTTTTAAAATGTATTTTTTATTATGGCTGTTTACCATGTGTATCCACTAGGTAAATCCATATGATTATCTTTACTGGGTCTTCATGACATAGAGTCTGTTCTTTTCTCTCTCTGTTTATGAGGTTTCTTTGTAGTAACTGAACATGAAAATGGCTACCCAAATCATGAAAACAAAGAAACAATAGGTCATCATTTAATAATGAATGGGTAATTCATTTTTCTAGGACTCACTGGATCATTTGTGGTGATTGGTTATTATGTCTTTAGGATATATCTTATTATATTATGCTTCCTGCGTTTTTCAAGAGCCACAATGGACTTCTGTAGGGAGAAATTGTCTAGGCACCAGTGTTTAAGTGATGGTTTGTAAACCAGTTGCTGCAAATCTCAATTCTCAAGAGGTTCCACCCTTAGAGATTCTGATGCAGTAGATGGCAGAGGAACTCAGGAATCAGTCATTATATAAGAAAATCCCCAGGAGATTTTGGTTCATGACTAGGTATAGGAATAGAGTTTCTGCCAAATCTGGGCTTTGCAAAGTAATTCTATAATACTATCATTTAAACTCATTTTCATTGGATGTGGAGTGTAATTTGGGGGTTGGTGAGGATTTAGCCCCATATTGGAAGAAAACCAGAATTATGGAGTAATTATAAGGAGATGCATTAAAAATACAAGTATGGATTTTATTAACATAAACTGAGGTTAATAAAATGTTGCCAAGTACAGGCTACTTTAATGAATAAATTAGCACATGATTTATATACAAGTGAACGTTGCTAAAGTGGTATTAGAACTGCTTGAAAACACTGTTTTCTTAGGCTGAACAGTCACCTTGAAATCTTGTTTGTGTTCCAAAAATGCTAGTGACAGAATCTGCATGGATACATGTTTCCAATCAGTTCAAGTTATGATGCCCAGTACTGTGGCTGGTGTGTACCCTTTCTCTCCTCTTTTGTTCTTTTGCCCTGTGTGCATGCTTTGATGGCATCTCTAACACCACAGATTAAGCAACACACATTCCTACTTTCCATCTGTGTGAAGAGCATCTCAGGAGAAGTAATTACCATAAGATATTTTTTCAATCTCTGGGTAAGTGGACATGTGGTAAAAACTTTATCCTCTAAGGGAGATTGTGTACAAGACTATAAAGAGATTAAACTTGGAAAGAAGCAGAATCAGGTTCAAATCCAATGTCACTTACTAACTGAATGACATTGGGTAAGTTATTTCACCTCTGCGTTCTAATTCAACTGACATTAAAATGGAAATAATAGTACATTCCAAAAGATCATCACATGAATTATGTGACATATGGTACCTGAAATCTTAAATCTTATTTCAGAGCTTGGTATATACTAAGCATATGTTAATAGGTAGCTGTTTCTCATCTGATTATAATGATCAATTTGGTTTTTGAAAAAGTAGTAATGGTGGGTAAATGGATAAGTTGGATTCAAAGCCAGGTAACTGGATGTTCCATACAGCACTCTCTCCAAGGCCCATCCTGGCCCATCCTTCCAATTTTTGCTCTGCCTTTTACCACTTATTGTAAATTTCATTTTCGTCTTTATACAAAAAGGTTTCTTCAGTTTGAATACATAATAAGGTAATGTCTACAAAGAGACATGAGAACATTGAAGCATTGCTCAGGCATTATTGGTGCAGGATGTAATATACATTAAGCCTAATGATCTTAATCAGAAATGATAGAGTGATGAAGAATGGCATTCTTCATACTGATTAAATCTCTTGCTGAAGATCATGTGTCTTCTCACAACATAAAACAAACAGACTGTCTTGGGTGGGAGGTGACAAGGGTAGCAGGTCAGTAAATATAATTGTATCCCTAACGCTACAGACACAGAAAATGTCAGGTAGAAAGGTCACATGCTCTTTGAGTACTCTTTTAAGTAGTGGCAAACTGGAGAAGATTCATGGAAATGTGTTTGAGGTGGCAGGTTCTAGAAACAGATTGAGGAATGGTTGACGGTAAAGATGTTTAGACTAGAGAAAAGACAACTAGTAGAGGGAGGACTGTGACAGAATCAAATTCTAAATATCTGAAGGGCTGGCAGGTGACAATGTTATTAATAAGTTCTATGTGGTTCCCAAGAGCAAATCTGGGATTATCAGACTACAAAGAGG